>SNQJ01S0119722.1:0-27303 GCA_010110895.2 Picea sitchensis
AATATTAGAATTCTAAATATGAATAATTATATCATGTGATTTTACATTTTGTATTTTGCTATTTGGGATTTGGTGAGAATTCTTGAGCCAACACTAATCTCTAAAATATTTATAAATGAGGACAAACGATTATGGGGTTTCATCTACAAGTGGGAATTGCTCAAGTGTGAATTGTTACATCCTCACATGGTCGAAGGAAGAATTTGTCACTTTTTCAATGCATGTCGTGTTAATCTAAGTCTATCCTCACTAGAAAGGAAAATGGATGAGATAAAAGTGTGGCAAATATTAACGTTGGTTTGTAAATTATATGCTAGTGATGATTATTTAGTAGCATATATATTCGTTTCTAACTTCACATTTGTTTGGATCAGATACATCTTTAATTGCACGGAAAACAACAACCTTGTAATAGAATCAAAGGAAGTGTTGAAAGACGGTGAAGATCTCCCTTGTTTAGCAATACAGAGTGCTGAAAATCTCTCTATGGAAAGCACATGGCTTCTCTCACGAACCCGTGTTCGCAATTTATTTTATTTTATTAGTCTTTTAACATAATGAGTTGAGATTCATGATTTTTTAATGGCATTTTTTTTCCATTTCCATAATTTTTCACAGACTTGTGGCAATTAGGTGGTAGTTTTTTTTTTTTTTTTTTTTTCTCATTAAAGTTGAAAATTGTAAAATTAAGAGTGAGTAAACATTGTTTTTCTTAAAAGTGAAAATTGTAAAAATAAGATTTAGTTGATTTAAACTTTTGAATGAGTGAGTCTGTAGTTTGAGTAGTGCTTTATAAATCTCCATTTAACATGAGTGGGTGATTTAACATGGAATCTCAATTTAAAAGGATAAGCAAAAGTTGTTAATGAGATTGAAACGCCTTAATTTCTTCTTAGAACCATATTTTATTTGGTTTGGATAATGCTTTATAAACCTTCATTGATATTATTAGTTGACTCAACATGAGACATTAATTAACAAGAAATTAACAGAGTTGTTAATGAAGTGGAAACTCCTAACTCTCTCCTTGTACCATGCCTTGTTTACTTAGAATCTAGATGTGATGCATGTAAAAGAAGTTAAAGAGAATTGTATCTACTCTCACTCTTTACCTATTCTTAATTTGTACCTTACTCTATATATGCTATAGGTAATGTAAACTTTATCACATTTTTTAAATGACATCTAATGCGACATGAGTATAACATGTACTCCCAACCTATTTTTGTTTTAGAAATTGATCTATTCAAACCAATTATGTTAACCCACTAAGCTAGTAATTTGTGTTTTGCATGGTGCATGACTAGCATTCATGGTTGTTGAATGGATTTGAGTTTATAAATATCAAACTAGATTTAGTACACATTTTAATACAACACATTCTATCCATGTGCCTTTGCACTATGAAGAAAATTTCTAGTACAATTTATGTCAATATATTACAAAACATAAATTTTTGTTTAACTAAAGTTTTTCACTTTTTGTTGAAGTTCGATATGTTATTTAAAAAAAAATGAAATTTAATAATTCAGTATGAAATGGTCAAAGCATGTAGTGTTTGTTGTGTAGCTGGAAAGATCTAAAATCAATTAGCACATTTGTGAATTAAGAAACAAAAAATTTACTCTTGGATGGATCGTTAGGCAGTTATTATATATCTAATTATAAAAGATAACTTTTCTAACTATATTAACAAGTATGAGGAGAAAATATGAACACATGACAATGGTGATCAACATGACAATAATTGATAGTCGTTGAATAACACACATAAAAATTGATAGGCATAGATAGTTTCCATTTTTTCTTATTGATTACCTTTTTAGTCTACCATGTGTTCTTGTTAGTCGTTATCTATTAAAGAACAAAAATATTTACATGCTAAAAACGTATCTCACTAAATTATCCAATCAATACATAAATCGTTAATCAATCGAATTAAGATATAAAGATGTACTTATTTTTAAAAAAATATTGTAAGTGATTCATAGATCTCGATCTATCCTAAGTTTGGTATTTAAGATCCATGTTCATTAGAGATTTATTTATTGAATATTTAAATAGATCCATGTTAATCTAGGATATTTGAACTAAAAGATATACTATATAAATAGATCCATCTTCATCCAAGATCTATTAACATGGATTTTGGCACTACAAAGAAAACACCTTCTAGTGGGGGTTATTATGGAACCTCCCCCAAAAATTTCCTCCTTGTCCATTTATAGTAGAGGGCACTAGCAACTGTGAGTGGCCTAAGATTTTAGTAGAGGATTTTAAGTAAGTTCTCTTAAATCATATGAAGTGTACCAATGTGATTACACATATAGCACACCAATACATTAAATAACATGATGCATAGAAGATAGTTATAACTAATTAATGATAAAAATATTGATTTATTTTAATTTTAAACACACTATAATCGATGTGTCAAAAAAATATTGATTTATTTAAATTTTAAACACACTATAATCGATGAGATTCGATGTGTCAAAAAATTATATAACACAACAACACATTAAATAACATGATGCATAGAAGATAGTTATAACTAATTAATGATAAAAATATTGATTTAATTTAATTTTAAACACACTATAATCGATGTGTCAAAAAATTATAATCACACCAGTGCGTTACTATGTACATTTTTTTTTCTTTTTACTAGGGGAATCGGTAACAACGACAGTATCGTACTCGCGTGACACGGGGTCGAATCCTGCCGGCTGCCTTATAACCCCTAGGGAGAAACACACAGCCCGCAAGCACGCCCTCCGAGTAAATCGAGGTGAGAATCGACCTTGAGACCTCATTTTACATAGTTCCTTCCATTTACACGGCACTTGCCAATCGGTCTACACCCCTGCGGGCGCGTTACTATGTACATTGCACTGAATGAAATTTAGACATTTTTCTACGTAATATTGGTTTTTATTTTAAAAATTACAAAAATGTATGAGTGCATTCCCATATAAATAGCACAAATGCATTCCTTCTAGAAGCACATTGGAGAACATTTCATTATTTTGTGTTAACACACATTACAATGTGTTTTTAGACTATAAGGTAAGTTCTAGTGCATCAATTTGTAAGAAGCATTGAATTAGGTTTGGAAATTTTGTTATAAAATATAAGGGATATATATATATATATATTCAAAAATTGATTAGTGCATTTAATTTTTCCAAAACACACTAGTGCACCTTAATAAATAGCACACCAATCTATAACTTAAAAAATTATATCTAACAACATGCCACTACCATTTAAGTGCACCAACACATCTTATTATCAAGTATATATATATATATATATATATATATATATATGAAACCATAATTCATTTTTACACTTCATTTAGTACTTCCAACCATACAAACACCAACACTGACCATTCATATATGACCACCCCATTGATGGTGCTACTATGTTGCCATATTCCTCGATTCCTTCACCTCACTAGTGCATTTTTTTGTTTTCGAATTTTGGAAATGATAACATATTTTTATTTTTTATGCACATAGAGACCATGCCTCCTTAACAAGGAAGAGACTAGGTAAATCATCTATTATCTCTCATTTAACTTTTTTAATAGATTAAAATTTAGAATTTTTCTTAAATTTACCTTTTTTCAATTAAAAAATTAAAAATCCTTATGGTGTATTCAATTTATTAGATTCACACAAAACAATGTGGTGGATCCTGTAAATTTACAAAACACATTGTTAGCAATGTGTCTCATGACTTGAAGAGAACTTGTAAATCACAAAAATAAAATTCCCTTTTTTTTTTGGTTCTCTTTATAATATGATGAAGCATTGTAATTTCTTAAACTTGTCACTGCTCTACGAAATGTATGGAAGCATCATTAGTAGTGCTTCTACACATACAAACCACAACATCAAGCCATATTTAAAATAAACAATTTTTGTGCACATACAAACCACAACATCAAGCCAAATTTAAAATAAACAATTTTTGTGCTTACCAATATGTTGTGAATGTACAATGACATCATTATTGGTGCCCTTGTACATTACAAGTGTACAATTGAAGCCAAATAAAAAATATGATTCCCTACTTTGTTGACGTGTAATATAATACTAGGAGGCATCATTGGCAATGCACCATTGTATTGTAAGCGCATTGGTGAGCACATTTTTAAATTTATATATTTCCCAATTTTTTGGGTGCTCTTATCGATTTAAGTAAGTACCATTTCCAATCCTCCATCTCATCATAATTGCATCATTAATCCTCGATATGAAATAAAAGTTTTGCAACCTGCCAATGTGTTGTAGTACATCATAGCATACAAGGTGCACCATAGTGGTGTCGATGTCTCTGTACAGGTAGCACATTCATTACTAACAACAACAAAAACATTATCATCATCATCCACTATCTCAATATGTTAAGTTATAATTAAGAACAATGGTGATGGTGCATTGATTATTACTTTGCATTGCAGATAGTGTATCTATATTTTTTTTAGGGACACTGATGTGTTTTACATAATTTTTTTACAACAAATAATAATTTTAATTTTTAATAATATTACAATTAGTAAGTTAGTATATATTGTTTATATATGTGTCTGTGTGCGTGTGCGTGTGCATACACATAATGAAATTTGTATGTGAATTAGAGACAATGATAATGACATCGACATCAACAATAGGTTGACCCTTAAAACTTTGTATGTGAGTGGGAGACCCGAGAGAGGGAGAGGGAGAGGGATATGTCCCCTCACCCTATTACAACACTAAAACATGTAATTTTGAGGAATATTGGCCTCCTAAAGTTTTATTAGGAGGATACATCCCACAAGGGGAGCATGTGCTTGTTGTTGCAATCGATCTATCACTAAGATCATGCTAGACAAACATTCAAGGTCAGTCCAAATCTATGGTACGAGCACACAAAGGAGGATATTTGTTTTATTGATGGGTTGTTTAAGAGAGGGGAGGATTTTCCCCATTTCCCCAATCTCTTGATTGACATTGCGAGGGAGAGTTATCTAGAATATGTGAAAATATATGTTAGTGTAGACATCACTAACCCTAATGACTTCCATGTTTATGGTGGTCATTTGTGTTTACATGTATTTGATGCATATGAGGTTAGGTGCCTATCACTTATGATCATGACATTGACACATTATAATATAATGGGAACATTTTTTTGCCTCTGGCACACTAGTAGATATTTTAGTTCAGAGGCCTAGACTAATCATTATCATGTTATGTTTGATGGGACAATTATCTTCTCATTTTCTTAAGGGCTATTTGCTTTTATTTTCAAGAGATTTTTCATCACTCAACTAACATTTGACCACCTCCCTCCTAGGTTGATGACTAATGTGTGTATGAACATGTGGGATAAAATGTTTCCCAAGAGGGGTCAAGAAAAAGTGGTTATGTAGGAAGCCAAATCAAAGGTATTGGAATTGCTAGCTAGTGAGGATGATCACACTCTTGATCTTGTAAAGTACCTATATGTAGGGTTGGAATAGAAATAATATATAAACATCCTATTTACTCAAGCCAAGCCACTAGATGTGAGGGAAAATATTATCATTTTTTATTAATCTAGTTGCAGATGTTTTGTTTTATTTAATACACATGTAATTCATTGTAATATTTTTCTTAAATTGTCTAATTATTGTTGTCTAATATTTTGCATATGTTTGTGTTGGAAAGTTGGTTTTAATTGATTTAAAACCTATAAGAATCCCTGAAGCAAGTTATTTCAACCCTAGAAGAATCCCTGAAGCAAGTTTGGAAGCTTCTAGAAGTGATGAGTATATTTGAAGAAGTCTCCAAAGTGGTATGCTTATGGCGCAAATTTAAGCATGGCCCTCATAGGAAGATGCTTTGAAGAAATTTAAAAGAAGCCTTTGAAGTATGGTTAAGTGGTTAAGTAATTGTGAATCCCTATAGGTGTGGTCATGAATCCCAAAGCTGATCGGAGAAAAAGAGGGTGAAGGACATTGCAAATATATGTGAAGCTCTTATAGATGGATAATCCTTGTCAAGTTGTTTCCAACAATAGGTGGAATGCCACGTGGTTCCTCGTGGTTGAGGAGTTATGCCCTCTTAAATATGAATCCCCAAAGTATGGTCAAGAATCCCAATATCTAAGGTCAAGAAGTTATAAGTTGGCCCTAAAGTCAAGTAAAGGAGAAAAAATTGTTGCAAACAAGAAGTTAAAAGTCAGCTCAAGGTCAAGTAAAGAAGGTACTTGGAAGGGCATAAATACACATCAATAAACTCTCATTTTCATAATTCAATCTTTTTATCTCTTAGGATAACCTTGGCAGTGAATTTCAGAGGGAATATGAAGTGAAGAAGGGAGAAATTCTAAGGGAAGAAGAAGTCTTGTGATGATGTATTCTAAGGTATATTCTTTAAAGGCCATCTTTCCATTTTAACTATAACTTTTTTCTAGAATGATTAAGATAGTGAAACTTGGAGACTATTGAGAAGACATATCAAGGGACCTTTGGTACTAATTTTAGCTTCTAGGTCGTTGTAATTTTGGAGATACACTCTTTGGAATATAGGGTGTTTGACTGGTCCTGTAACTAGTCTCAAACATATGATCCGAGTAAAACAATCATAACTTCTTCATAGAGGATCCAAATTATATGAGAATAATTGCATGGGAAAGAGTAGAGTCTTTAGTATTTTTTGTGTGAGTTTCAAAATCATATATCAAATATTGAATGCGTGCCATGCTATACAATTTAACTTTCCATAATAGGCCAAAATTCGGGAAGGGATACCATATTTGCTGTATCTCCTTTTGAGTGACAATTCAAGGAGAAAAAATTGGACAAATTTCATCGAAGATATCAAATAATATTGGGTAAAAATTTCAAACCTTTATTCTTTACATGTACGGATTTATACTTGTTGGAAGTTAAGGTTTGTGACTAATCCAAAAACTAGTCCCAAACATGTGTAAAAAATAAATTTAAGAAGTGATGTTGGGGTTTATATGTGGACCCATGTTGATGAATACCCCCTCGGGGATCTCCGTGCCCATAGGTGCAAAGTTCTAATAAAAATGCCACTCAACTCAATTCTCGAGCTGCTCTCGATTCTATTCTTGGGTCCAAAATCCCTTCTTAATAGAACTTTGTTATGTTCTGTTATCACGCTAGTCCTCATGGTGCTTATCCACATTGCTTAAAACTGTACGCTAATCCTCTATGTGAATAATCCCCATGTGTATAGTCTCTGTAACCATGAGCTTCTCTCCTTAAGCACTAACTCCTTGGTGCTTATCTTCCATATGACTATGCATCAAAACCATGGGTGCAGATGTTAGATGTCTGACTTTCCCAAAGAACACGAACTTACTCCCTTCTCGTCCCGATCTGGTGGATGATATAATTTCATCCGTTGATAAAATAAAATGATCAATAATCTATGTTAAAACCCGACGAGTAAATTCCATTTGTTGATCTCGCGGTCTTCTTTTGGGCTGTCGATTTTTCCTTTTACACAAACTCCGTGCAAGTCGTGGGTTAGACGGAGCCTGAAATCAACTTAATGTCTATCGTCACCAGACCATTAGAACATTTTGATTTACCACAAACTCCCAAGACCCGATCCAGTATGATGTATCACTGACCACTTGGAACTGTTGACGTGGATCTACCACGTGTCGATGTTGAGTAGGCTTCTACGTATCACCTTGATATGTGAATTTCACATGCTCCAACTGTTTGATTTTCCTTATTTACAAAGCATTAGTGTTACTAGTGTTCTTTTATTTCATTACTATTAACATATATATCATGTACTGAGCAGTAGTAACATAAACAAGAGACAAAAAATAACACAAGATATGTATCCTGGGAAAACCCCAAATGGGGAAAAACCCAACAACCTTTCTTAGATAGATTCTATTCACAAAGCAAGTCCAATCAGATAAAACCTAGAACAAGTGCTAGCTCAACCAGAAATACCACCCCAGCTACAACAATAACACCATACAAAGGTAGCACACCTCCTTGAGTAGCACACAAGAGAGAGATACCAAAAGACTGAACAAGAATAAATTGTGCAGCTGTAGCTACTGCGTCACCTCCTCCAAACTTATTCCTTTCTTATGTGTAGCTGGGAGAGTGTGAGTGTGTGTGGAAAAATGAGCCAAGACGTCCTCTATTTATAGTCTTCTTGTTCACTAGACTAGGCCGACTTCTTCTCTGGATAGGTGTCTTTTCATTATTACTTTATTCTTCTAGGCCAACTTCTTCTCTGGATAGGTGTCTTTTCATTATTACTTTATTCTTCTAGGCCAACTTCTCTTCTAGGGTATTTAAATATCTGTTTAATGGATCTCTTTCTTCCAGAATATTCTTTGCATATAAGAAAGGTCATCTAGGAGGGAAAGAGATACCAAAACATCAACACTCCCTCTTATCTAGGGAGGCATCTTTCACGATGTCTTCATCTAGTAGTCCACTGAGTACTCTACAATTTTCTAGCAGGCACATTGCTACTAGAATGCCTTTGGTAGCTCGAATAATCAGGAACAGTCTCTATGATCAAGCGGTAGCACACACAGTTACATCAAGCGATTTGGTAATCTCTATGACAATCGGCTAGTAGCACACAACTACTATATAATGTCATCCAATAGATCAAAACTACTACAAAGTAGTACAAAACTATTGTCCAGTGGCACACAATCACTACTAGTGGAACACATCCACTGTAGTAGCACACAACTATTGTATGGAGTCACACAACCTTCACCAGTGGAACACATCTATCGAAGTAGAACACAACTATTGTCCAGAGTCACACATCCTCCTCTAGTGGAACACATCCACCGAAGTAGCACACAACTATTGTCCGGAGTCACACAACCTCCACCAGTGCAACACATCCACCGAAGTAGCACACAGAGACTGTCGAGAGTCACACATCCTCCGCCAGTGGAACACATCCACCGTAGTAGCACACAAATGTTGTTCGGAGTCACATAACCTATGCCATTGGAACACATCCACCGTAGTAGCACACAACTACTGTCCCGAGACACACATTCTCCTCTAGTGGTACAAAACCACTGAAGTAACACACAAATATTGTTCAGAGTCACACAACCTCTGCCATAGTCTTACACCTACGTGTTTGATGTTTCTTCTCTCAGTAGGTCCGACAGTGCATTACTCCCTCATTCACCTCACGTAACTGATCCAGGGAACCCTTGGCCTGAGGGGTTAGTCAGCATGAGAAGAAATAACACACCTCCCTCTCAATGAGGGTGGACATTCAGAAACACTCCAAGATTGTCCCTTGAGTACTCATACTTCACTCTTGACAAGGTATTGGTGAGAATTTCTACCATCTGCTCATCCGTGAATATGTACTAGAGCTCCACAGTTCTTCTCTCCATGTCCTGGATGTAATGATATTTGATATCTATATCCTTATACCTTTCATGGAATACATGGTTCTTGATAAGATTCATGCAACTTTGATTGTTACAATGTATCAAAGTTGGCTCCAATTTTAGATCAAATATCCCAGCTAGCATCTTTCAGAGCCACACTGCTTCATGACTTTCCACGCTTTTTGTGATATACTCTTCTTCTAATGTATTGAGTGGCACTGATTTCCACTTCCTACTCAACCATTAGATCATGCTTGATCTCAGACTAAAACATCATCCAAAAGTACTCTTTCGATACACTACACTCCCTTCCCAATTAGAATTTGTATATCCCTACAACTTCACATCTCCACTTGAGACATATATCAATCCATATCCAACCATACTAAGAAGGTACCTCAACATATGCTTTGTTTCCATTCAATGTACCTGTCTAGGTTCAACCATGTGTTGACGTAAGGTATTCATTGCAAAGAACATGTCTGGCCTGGTGTTAACTAGGTACATCAAGGATCCAATCAACTGTCTGGACATCGTGGGATGCACCAAATCTGAATATTTTTCACTCAAGAGATTAAAATTTATCGACATGGGTGTGGTCATGGACTTGCAGTCCATCATACTGATTCTCTGTATAATATCAACAATATATTTTCCTTGGCTAAGGAAAATTTCATTTGATCTATTCCACACTTCCAATCCCAAGAAGTAATGCATCAAACCTAGATCCTTCATATTTAACTCTAAAGGGAGCTCCCTCTTGCAACCAACTATGAGCTTCTCATCTCCTATCAAAAAAAGGTCATCCAAATATAGGATTAATGGGAAACCATACACAAGCTCATCAAATAACTATCTAATCTGGCATATTATGTCCTGGGTGCCTGTTTAGGCCCATACAAACCCTTCTTCAATCTGCAGACATGAGACTCCTTCTCATGTCTTTTGTGGATACTCTATGTACACTTCTTCTGGTTACTGCAACAAGTGTCTCATCATAATATTCTTCCTCTTGCTAGGAGAATCTTTAGGACACAAATCAAGATTTTTTCATCTCTATGTTGCCATCTGCAGCATGCTTGATCTTGTAGATCAACTTGGAAGTCACTATTGACTTCCCTTCTGGCTTCAGAACCACCTCCCACACATAATTCTTCATGATTTATTGATACTCCTCCATCATGACATCCTTTCATTCCTGCTTCTCAACAAATTCTTTAATGGTGGAAGGCTCTGAATCAATGTTGTTTCTCATCAGTGCCACATAGCTGGAAAACATGTGTGGTTTCTGGAACCGAGGAAAAATCCATATCCTACTCCTTCTTCTAACTGGCTTCCTCCTCTGTCACTACAACAAGGTCTATCGAGACAAGGGAATCCTCCCGAGAGATCTAACATCTCCTAGAATCCTCTAAATATTTGATCTAGCCTCCTCAACTCATGGCATCTGTCTGTCAGTCCTATAAGTCATCTCTCTCTCCTATCTGAATCTAAGAAGGGATACTTTTTGAATGGAAGTATCTAAGCCACTGTCTCTCTATGAGATCAGGCTCACTCTAAATCTACATGTTCCCTCTGAATATTGACTCCCTCTGAGTCTATACGATATTCAAAGCCACCTGCTTCTACTACATTTGTTGAATTCTTCTGAAGTCTGATCTCCTATGGACTATGTTGGGAGGTTGCTCTTTCCTACTGGATCATAAGGGTTGACTCCCTCCGAAATCTAGATCCTTCTGAGTTGGTACTTGGTGGAGCTTCCTGCCTCACCACTGGTGGAGTCATATGCTTCTCTTCATCGTATGGCTTATCAATGTCATGTATATGTATCTCCTTTTCATTATGCAAGGTATAATGAGAACATGCTTGTTTACTGCATCGTTTCTAGGTAGGCCCTTCTGGCAATACTAACTCTTCTTGATGATCTAAAGAGTGGTTGAATTAACTGTACAATCATATTTAGAGCCTTATGCTCCTCACAGTCAATCTCCATAAGAGATATGGTTCTTCATCTTTTACTTCACATGGGTGTGTACATTTGTGTACATAGTTCTATGTCTAGGCTAGAGACTATCTAAATAGTTTCCTCCTGTAACCGTCATCATAGCTCCTTCTCAGAGATATCACCTGTGACCTGCTTGAAACAAAAGAAAAGAACAACATTTCCATGGTTTTTGGTTGTGGAGCCTGATTATCTTCTTGATTCAAAGGTCCTTGCTTTCAGCCGTGTTTATACCCCATGAAGTATTTACACCCCAGAAGTATGTACACTCTTCCATTTCGCTGACCCTAGAAGAATGTACACTTTTCCACGCTAGGGAGTGCAGAGGGGGTACCCCTAGCTGGGTTCATTGGCCTTTCCTCGAATCGGGGTTTGCTGGCCCCACAATTGGGGCTAAGCCCCGCCCAGTTCTATAATTTCATTGTAACCAACTGCCTAATGAACGGTTCAGATCTAATGGTAGAGATTATGTTAGGTTTTTTCCCTAGGAAGGCAACCCTCTGTTCCCAGGGAAATGTATCGGCTATGGATGGTGGTGGATCATTGTATTCTAAGAGAGGAGATTGTGAGAGAAAGATGAGGAAGTTGGGCTGGTTTTGCCCAGAGGGTTGTATCCCTTCATTTGCTGGGATAATAATAAAAGAAGGACCCGACAATTTCTTTGGTGGACGTAAATTAATCGGGTGAACCATGTAAATCGCCCCTTTGTGGCCATGTATCTCTGTGGCTTTTGTTTTTGCATTTGTTTTGTTTTATTACTCCACGGTCCTATCTTTCTAACAACTAGTATCAAAGAAAAAAAGGTAACTCGCAGGAAAAAAAAAAGGGTTCCTAGTTCAAGTGGAAACAACGGAAGAAGATGGAAAGTTTAGGGCTGAGAAATTTAACAACCGGCCAAACTACCGCTATGGAAGATGATGGAAGACTATTTATATTAGAAGGATCTATTCTTACCATTGAGTGTAGTAGTGTACCAGCGCCATGAAGGGACTTAAGAATGGAGATTCTTGACGAAGGCTCTAGGAACGAGCACGGCCGAAAGCCCGGCAACGCCAAGTGGATTTCAATATTTCGAAGAAAAGACAAAACGGCGGTTTGATGGATGTGCCAACAAATTGTGCTGAAAAACCCTCGCCAGTCAATTGCATTTCTAATGAAGAGATTATTTAATATGAAGATGTCGTGGCGGTGGGTCTCAAGCGCAGCATCATTTAAATGAATTTCATATGGTTACCAATCAACTAAGTCTGTAAAAGTGGACTCTTTGATGATGAGGTTAGGGTTCTTCTAATCTTGTGCTCATTGCCGAAAGATGGGTTCGCCATGGTCAAGTAACTCTCACCGGGTTCAAATACTTTTAAAATTTGATGATGTTGTTGGTATTATCCTTAGTGAGAAAATGCTACGAAAAGCATAGGTGAGACATCATGAAATGCGCTGAACATGGAGAACATGGGAAGACAAAAGGATAGAGGAAAGGGCTCGAAACCGCGGGAATTATAGGAAGGGAAGCGTGATCCAAATCCGCATTTGGAAATATAGAGTGTCGGAATTATGGGAAGAAAGGACATCCTAAGAAAGACCTAGAGTTCAAAGAAACAAAGAGATAATGTGAGAGAACTGAAGTAAATGTAATAGTATGTTACAAGATGCTTTGATTCTTCAGATAATATTTCAGTCTTGGTAGTATATTCGAGCTTCATTTCATGCCAATCTCATAGGAAACATTTTCTAGATTATAACAAGAGTGATTTTGGACAAAAGTTCATTTGGGTGATAGCAAACCATGCAAAATTGTTGGAATGGGAAAGGTAAAATAAAACAATGAAATGGAAACCAATGGTTGAAAGAGGTAAAACATGTCTTAATTAAGTAAAAATTTGATTTCAACAGAAGCCTGGCAAGTGAAGGTTGTATATCCATATTTACGTATAAGACATGGAAGGTCATCAAACGATCATTGGTGATAGCGAAGGAGAGAAGGTAGCGCCATTGTACTATGTAACCGTAATAATCGAATTTCTATATCTCTTTAGCTTCCCACAGAGTGGATACAAAGACTCATGGCATCTAGAGTCGACACATGAGTGAGAAGGGTATGCGATCCACAAAAGAAATTTGTTTGCCAGATCTTAAACAAATTGATTTGGACTTCTATATACCGGTGTTTATGGGAAAACAAAAGAGAGTCGATTTCTCGAGTCTAAAAGAAAAGAAGAATGAAAGGTTAGATTGTGCATACAAATGTATGGGGAATAACACAGGTATCATCTCAGGATCCTTTAATATTAAGGTTACTTTTATTGATTTGATTTAACCAGAAAAACTTTGGGTTTATTGCATTCAAAAATCGATGTTTCTTTGATACTTAAGAAAATGGAAAGTTTTAGTTGAGAAAGAGACAGGAAAAGAGTTGAAGGTCTCGTGATCAGACAATGGAGGTTATTATCGCAACAAGGAGTTTGATGATTACTATTCATACCCATGGGATTCGTAGAGAGAAGACAGTTCCAGGAATACCACAAGAAAATGTTGTGTCAAAAAGGATGAACAGACAATCATGGAGCTGCAAGGAGTATGAGATTGCATGCCTATTATCTGCCAGCTCGGGCGATACAGATAATCGCCGCTTACTTAATAAACGTAGGACCTTCAAGCTCTTTGATGGTAGAATTCCGAGAGGAAATGGATAGGAAAAAAGGTAACCATTCTTTTGAAACTTTATTGTGAAGCATTTGTCCATTGATAAAGAAAATAGAACAAAGCTTTCTGAGGCAAATCCAAGAAGTGCACCTTATTGATATGGTGTTAATGATTTTATTATCGCTATGGGATTATGAAAACAACAAAAATCATTAGGAGAAGAGATGTCATATTCAATGAGAAGGTCATGTACAAAGACTCTACTTTGTAGGGAAAGAAACAGAAAAAAAAAAAAAAAAAAAAAAAAAAAAAAAAAAAAAAAAAAAAAAAAAAAAAAGAAATTCCAAAAGGAACCGGAAAAATCAAATGTACAACAACAAGAGAAACAAGTACCCCAAACACCTACAAGTGTTGTTAAAAAAATCTACCAAGTTAAGTATAACCCCCAAACGATACTCTCCTTCATTATATTAGTTTTTGTTGACCGATTCCAAGTGGAACCGTAATGTTATGAAGATGTCGCACACCTCAAAAGAAGTGGGGAGCAAGGTACAAAGAGGAAATGACTTTGAAAATAACCGACTTGGAACTTGGTCTGGCCTAAGTTCATGAAGAAAAAAGAATAAGTAATAAATGGGTTTGCTGCTGAAGGAAGAAGATGGAGGAGGGTGCGATGGCTATTAGACTTGTTGTAAAGGGGTTTGGTACCAAAAGAAAGGCATAGATTTTGGTGAAATATTTTCCCCTGCTGTTAAAATGACTTCAATTAGAACTATTTTAAGTCTTGTAAAGTAAAAGAGAAGATTTTCATATTGGAAATGTTTATATGTAAAACAATCCTTCACCTTGGGATTTGAGGAAGAGATTTATATGCGCCAAATTACTACGGGTATGAGGTCAGCGGAAGGAGAATTTGGTATGCGTAGTTGAAGAAGGTTTAGATGGCTCAAAGCAAAACCTGGCAAAGTGGTATTTTTAGTTTGACAGGTTTATGACATATCAAGGTTATAGTAGATGTCATTCCATCAATCGGTTTATTTTAAAAAGCTAGAAAACAAAGCTTTCATTATCTCTTGCTATTGTATTGTAGATGGCATGCTTGTTGCGTGGTCTAATATGCAGGATATAAATGAGTTCAAGAAGAAATTAGCCAATCTATTCATATGAAGGATTTGGTGTCGCAAAGAAAATCCCTTGGTACGAGAATAACAAGAGACAAAAAAGAAAATTGCAAACCCATTGTCTCGTGGTGAGGCAATACGAGATAAGTGTTGACGTTTAGAATGCAGATTGAAAAACCATTTAGTACACCTTGGCCAACCATTTCAAATTAACCATGAATGTGTCCATCAATGTGAGGAGATAGAATACGTTCAGGGTCCCATTCATCAGCCAAGTGCCTTGACGTATGCAATGGTTTGTACAAGACCGTACATTGCACATGCAAAGTAAGGGCCAGGGATTGTGTATATGAACAATCTAGGTAAAGAACAATTGGAGGCAGTAAAGTGGATTCTCGTGTACTGAGAGGCCCACTACACATGCATTTCATGTTTTGGAGGTTCGTGACACTTTTCTTACGCGGGATATGTTGGATTCGAGCATGGCAAAAGTGATAAAGACAGAGGGAGGAGCACCACGGGGTATGTTTTTACCATAGGTGAAACACTAAGTTGGATTTCAAACGCAAAAGTATTGTTTCACCTTCAACAACAGAGGCAGAAAGCATGTTGCTACCACAGAGGCTAGTAAAGAGACGACTTGTTACAAAATGGTTTATGGAGGAATTGGGAAAGAAGCGTGAGAACAACAAGTTGCAATCGGTGACAGCCGAGTGCCATTTACCTTGTAAAGAACCCTCCATTCAAGACCAAGCATATAGTTGAGGTACAATCTCTGCCACTCCATCCACCTTGGAAGATGGACATTCGAAGCTAGAAAAGATACACACCACTTAATCCCGCCAGTATGCCAACAAAGGGAGTAACCCGAGTAAAACCGAAGTTCTGTCAGTCATTTGGTCTCAAGAATGAAGATGAAAATGATAAATTCTGCTGTGTCCAAGAAGCTGTCTCGAGTCCAAAGATATACAACAAATTGGGTGGAGTTGTTGAGACTGCCCAAGTGGGAGATTGTTGGTTGTGGAGCCCCATTATCTTCCCCGACGAGGTCCCTGTTTCACCGGTTTATACCCCATGAAGCATTTTCACCCTAAGCATGTACACCTTCCACACCTGGGAGCAAGTGAGGGGGGCACCTCCGGCGGGGCCGGGCTCATCCTACCGGGTCCGGGGCAGCGGGTTCGTGGGCTAAGCCCCCAAGCAAAATTGCCTTGTAAAAGTATATTGTATTTCATTGTAAATATAGACCGCTCATTATAAGGTCGCATCTAATGGTAGAGATTATGTTAGGGTTTTTTTCCTCAGAAGGAAACCCTCTTTCTCGGGAGGGAAATGTATCATGCCATGGATGGTGGTGAATATTGTATTATGAGTAGGAGGAGATTGTGAGAGAAAGAAGAGGAAGTTACAACGGGTTTTGTCAGAGGGTTGTATCCCTCATTTGTTGGATAATAATAAAGGAAGACCTGAAAATTTCTCTGGTGGATCGAGGCCCATTAATCGGTGGACGTAGCCCACACTGGGTGAACCATGTAAATATGTGTCTCTCTTGTATTGTGTGTCTTCTGTGTTTTTTTTTTTCTGCATTTGTTTTATTTTATTGCTCCGCGGTCGTGTTTTTCTAACAATGGTAACCTCCATGGAATGGTTAGTAATCAATAAAATCTCTTAGAGGAGATCAATTTCATCTTACAGACATGTACATCATTAACAATGAGAATTTTCTTAATGGAAATCGTAGTGAAATTATTCAAGTGTACATAAACATTTGATAGAAATAGAAAATAATAAAGCTGTAAAGATTGTTATCCTAGGTACAATACTTTCTTAAGCAACAACACTATAAAATATCAAACCTGATATGCAAACCTGGAGTCTGGTGTTTTTTCCTGCTTTAGTTTCCTTCTATCATTCATATGGAAACACCATTGTATAAAAGACAAATTCTTCATCCTTTGATTCCATTGACTCCTCTCCGGCTTCTGCTGCATGTGCATGGTTTTTCTTCTTCTTTTCCTTCTCATGTTTGTGAGGACATTGTGCGGCATAATGTCCCATCTTTCTGCAATTGAAGCATTGAAACTTTTGACACATCCCTCTTAAAACATGGCTTCTTAGACCTACTTGGACTGCCGCCTTCTCTTTCCTTTCTCTTCTTCACTTGTGCTGCAAGTGCTTGGTTTTCCACATTATCTACCTTTTATTTCTTGGACATCAATCTAGATTCTTCTTGAGAGAAATCTTCCCATAACTTTTCAAACTTGGGTAAACTTCCTTATTGCAAAAATTCCTTGGAAAAATGGGCCCCAAGAGGGAGGGAAACCATTTACTGTAGTGGTTAGTAGTTTAGCATCTTCTACTGGATCTCCAATGGCTGATAACTGGTCTTTGATATGTGAGATCCTTGTAAAGAAGTTGGTTATCGTCTCTAACTTGTTCATAGTCACATTTATGAGTTGATGTCGTAGGGTAAGATTTTGACTCTTGTTCTTGCTTTTATAGAGTCTAGTTAGGGCATCAAACATCTCCTTTGCAGTCTTTATTTCTGATACATTGGGTATTAGGTGATCCATGATTGAGTCTGTCAAGATCCTCTTAGCCTTGACCTCATTCTTCTTGAACTTTGCCTTTGCTTCTTCATCTTCGGGTTCTGGAAGCATCTTCTTGACATGATCCAATAATCAATTCTATTCTAGAATGAGTTTTATTCTATGCTTCTAGGATCTGAAGTTATCTTCTCCATCTAATCTATCTTCAACTCTCGTATTGGTTGACATTTTTGCTGGTAGAAACCCTATCACTAAAAAACCTCGATTTTTCAAACTTCACCAAACTGCATGCTAAGGGTTTCAGGGGGTGCGCTAGGTTAGGGTGCACTTATCTATGAAGGAATTACTCCCAACGTCCTTGGGATAGTGCTCAACGATCTTGAAAAAGTATTGTTGCTGCAAGGTTCCACTATAGCAATCTTCCTTCCAGTGGTAAATTTTTTTTGAAGGTAATCGACTCTGATACCATGTTGGATTTTCCTTATTTATAGAGCATTATTGTTACTAGTTTTATTCTACTTCATTACCATTACCATATATATCATGTACTGAGCAGTAGTAACATAAACACGAGACAAAAAATAACACAAGAGATTTATCTTAGGAAAACCCAAAATAAGGAAAAACCCAACAACCTTTCTTAGATAGATTCTATTCACAAAGCAAGTCCAATCAGATAATCCATAGCACAAGTTCTATCTCAACCAGAAATACCACCCCAACTACAGTAACAACACCATATAAACGTAGTGCACCTCCTTGAGGAGTAACACACAAGAGAGAGATACCAAAAGAACGAACAAGAATAAACTATACAACTGCAGCTACTGTGTCACCTCCTCCAAACTTGCACCTTGGTTCTATGTAGCTGGGAGAGTGTGAGTGTGTGTGGACAAATGAGCTAATATGTCCTCTATTTATAGTCTTCTTGGCCACTAGAATGGGCTGAATTCTTCTCTGGACATGTGTCTTTTCATTATTACTTTATTCTTATGGGCTAACTTCTCTTCTAGGGTATTTCAATATTTGTTTAATGGATCTCTTACTTCCAAAATCTTCTTTGCATCGAAGAAAGGTCATCTAGGAGGGAAATATCCTCCCGTAGCTACCAAAACATCAAAACCAACGATGCTTTAGATAACCATTTATATTCTTCTTCAATAGATGATCAACACATGTATCAGACACTAGGTCATTGGAACGATTCTAGATTTCACCTCTTCTTACTATGTCTGAGATCTGAGAGGATCTGGACCGTTGATTCCATTGATAATCAATGGTCACAACTTCACCATCTATGCATCTGGACTATGGATTATTTCAACCATAGATCTAGTTCCTTTATCTAGATAAAATCTAATTTGTTCTCTTCTCGTCAGTTGTAATGAGAACCGTTGATCTTGTTCAGGTATAGATTCCTTCCTTGCATTAACTCCCTTACACCCCAAAAATCCCGATAAGGTTTCCTTGGTTGATCTAGCACTGGAATCGATGGAAAATATTACTCTCACCACTGGACTGTTGGATGTTGAGCCTTTCACATTCTCACCTCACTTCCTCCACTTTTGATCTGATAAGGATCGACGGTCAAGGTTATCCCTGACAAAGATATGACGAAGCAGATTTCTTTATCCTTCTCTTATATCGCTTGTGCGATATGGATCATTGATCCTTCCTGTGATCAATGATCGAAGGTTTTCGTGTCTTATGTTGCACTCCAAACCTACAAATATTGCCTCCTACTTGCATACAATTCTAAGTAATCATACATAGGTCACTCTATGGTTTGAATGACTCACACTTAATCCTTTGATGCACAAAGATTCCATATAATCACACAAGGATTCTATTAATGAATTTGTACATGAATTATACAAAGGCCTTCTCGCCTTCTGGGTTTAATTTACATTTTGTTGGCATCTAATTATCCTATTGGCCATACTTGGCCTCTTTCACACTCACACCTCTCACTTTGTATTGACACACACATATATCATCCCTCTAATGCCCGTAGGATTACAATTTTAAGCATGGAAGGTCTCCTTCCAACTCATCAACAAATCCCTAATATTTTGCAACTAATATTGATAATTGTACTCTCGTACTTTACAATCAAATCCTCCATACATAGGGTGATATTCCTAAACCCAACTAATTTCTCAATTAATCATTTATACTTCAATTAGGGAAAACAAATATTATCCTTATAGAATCCAACTAAACCATTCCAAATTAAATTAATTCAAAGTTTAGGGAACCCACCCCCTTAGTAAATGTCAAGACCCTTAAGTCCAATAAACAAGGTTGATCTTGGAGGTGAAATTCTCCTGCATCACTTATGGACCTAGGATATTTATGTGAACCGAGTTTCTAAGTGGACCTAGGTTGGTGATGTTGATGTATAAGTTATAGTGGCTCTAGTTTTGATGATGTTGATGCCATGGAGGCTTGAGATATTCATGGTGAGATAATATGTTGATGATAATTTTTTATGTATCATGAATGGAATTGATATTTAGGGTCTCAGAGGAGGGTAAAACCCTCACAATTGTTAGTACCATCTGTTAGCACTAGAAGTCACACCTAGACTATTGTAGGTGTATGCCTAGTCCCCATTAGAATATAAATGGATTGAATGGTTTGAGTAGGTGGATCAACAAGATTGGGAAAGAAAGGGAGAAGGAAACAAATTGTCTACATAGGAATTCCATTGGGCATGGAGTCATAACATCTTACAGATCAAAGGTAATCAAACTATATACAAGACAAAGGGGATATATAATGATGAGTAGAAGCATAGTGAATATGACAAAAGGAAGAACATCCATTGTACATGAAAGTTCGCAACGCATGTCGTCAAAGGCGTTACGAACTCTAACAGTCTAACAAATCCGAGCTATGGGAGGGCTGTCAGTTGTCAGGGAAGGTTCAAATTGTATCCTAGGACTTATTTGGACACGAGGGACATGTGTTCCATATCCATATCAAGCAGCATGACCTATTTCAAAAGGCATTTATCTCAATAGACAAGATCCCAAAAAATAGGAATTTGTTATGTTTTTGTTGGAATCTTTTGTAACAGACTCCTAAATTGAGGAGGATCTTATGTAGCTCCTTGGTTTCGACCTCCTTAGGGTAAAGAGAGATAATTCACTATATATGAAAGTGGATTTTGATAAGGAAAGGGTTGGATTCATGGGCCAAGAGAGGAGATAGATGGAGGAGTAGTTTCATTGCTCATTTGTAAGCCAGAGGACTTGTTTGTAATGACATTTTCTGCCATTAAAGATTCATGAGAGTTGTTATCATATTGTCTTATTTGTTTTCCCATTTCTTTGTTATCTTATTTCTTGAATATATTTCAGGTTTTGAGGATCATAGTTTCCATTGATTGATGGATTCATGAACAATAGAGGATCTGTTGTAGCTTTCCCATTAAATCATTGTTTATTGTTTAAGCAATATTTAATTTGTTTGTAGAAAGTATCTATGCACAATGGATGTTATTCCTTATCATATAGACATGTCTCTGATACAATACTTGTTGACAACTCTCATTTTCATCTTGATTATTATGAATGTAAAAATGAGCTAGTCCCAAATATATATCTTGAGAACCCATTTTATATTCACCCATATTCACTGGAAATTGTTGAAAAGAGTGGAAATATATTGCAACAGTTTTCAAGGTATCCCATGCTTGAATTAGCCAAGGAGGAATTCATTGAAGAGCCACAACAATTTTTGTATGAATTTCAAGATCCAGTTGCTATTTATATGAAGATGCTTTGCAACAATATATTTTCAATTGTTGTCGTCATAAGAACAAAGTTCATGGATTGTAAGTATGATTTTTCAAGGAATTATGTGTGGTTGTCATTATGTCTCTATTGTTACTTAGTGCTCAATTACAAAGATGAGGATGAAGATCATTCAATCACAAATTTATGTGTATGGTTACTGAGGAAATTTGTATATATTTGAAGGTTCAATTTTTCAGCAGTTAGAAGTAGGTAGTGTACATAAATAAGCTCACTTCACGAGCATTTTCTTTCTAGTTAGGATTTGGTTTGCAGTTTTCAACTTGTTTATTTTTCAATTTTCAATAATGAGAAAAGTGCTCTCAAGGCATGAACAAATCTCAAGGTATAGACAAAGTATAGATTGCAGAGATGGAATGGATAAGGCACTAGAACTACATGTTCTTGGAGCCTCACAGGGAGGTCTCAATCCACTGTGGAGCCAGATGTTAGCACATAGAATTGTAGGGGGTAAAAAACACTTTGGTTTTGTTTTAATTAGATTCATAGGGTTTTATAAGTCTTAGGTTTTGAGTCTTGTTGTTGTGATCATAGCTTAGATTTTGATTTTAATAAGCAAAGTTTTGTTCAGCCCTGGTTTAGAGTCTTTATGTCATGGAATTAGTCATCATTAAAAGGTAAATAAGTCCTTATGAGTCACACTTTTGATCCTAAAATCATTACCATGACATGTCATACCTCCAATTTGTACACAAGTTTCCTTTTGTCACCATCCAACTGTTTAGATGTCAAGTCAAAGTCAGATGTATTTGCTTCCAACTCACCAGGAGAGTTCATAATGTACTCATGAGTACCTCATGCATTAATTTGTCATCATTCCAGTTAAGAAACATGTCAAAGGGGATTTTATGGTTTTTAGTGCCCTCATTTAATTATTTTTTCAAGAATTATGTCCCAAAATTTCAAACAGTCTCTTTGAAGTGCACCATTGATTTTGAATTTGGATCTACGAATTGACGCTGTAGACTGGATGAAGATGATCGTTGAGTTTGGATAACTTTCAAACATATCATCTCAAGTCTACAAGCATCAACATCAAAACTAGGTTTATCAAGTACTCCTTGATGGTTTTCACTGTTGAAATATTGTAACTGCAAAGAGTATTCTATTTATTATTCAGTCATTATTAATTAGATCAATCCCCTTTTGTGGATTGGTCATGTCAGGATTTGTAAATGACCAAATCCCCTTTTGCGGATTAGTAAAACCCTAATTATATCATGCAATTTAAGAAGTCATCCCTAGGCCTAATTAAAGTGGTTTTAACCACTAAGTGAAGAAGTCGGCCTTGCCCAGTGAAGAGACACCTCCCCAGTGCTTTCCAGCTAATATAAATAAGAGAGGCTAGTGCCTCATTCATTCACTCACTCACTCATTCCACTCAACAAGTGCGCAAGTTTGTAGATAGCTGCAGTTGGGAGAAGAAGGAAGAGAGAGATACATTTCTCAGTGTTGGATATTCTCTAGTGTTTTGGTTTATTGTCTTGGAATTGTATTGGCTATCTATATTAAAGAAGTTTTTGTTGGGTTTTGTCCCCCATGAGGGTTTCCCAGGATAAATGTTTTGTATCTTGTGACTGTGTTTCTCTTAGTGATCCAACCTATGCTATTTTTATCTAGTAAATTGAAAAGAAACTTAATAGCTACTCTAAAATTAAAATGGTATCAGAGCTAAGCTAAAGAGAGCACCTTTCACTGGATAAGAAAAAACGTCACTGTTGCCGTACAAGAAAATTAGGGATTTTTATTGAAGATGAATTTCATTCTAAAGCTCATAAAGGAAGTGAGACCTAGCCTAGTGAGCTCATTGGCAGTTTGAGAAAACTTTTCTAGTGGATAGAACTCCTGGAAAGTGAAACCCTAGTTTTCACTGGTACCAGAAAACTAGAAAACCAGGAAACCAAAACCAATACCAAAAGTACTAGTCCAGAATTGCACAAGCTCAATTTCAAGGGGTAAAAGTTGGATTTTCATAAAACTGACTGCGCCATGCTACTCGCCTCAGCCAAGCGCACCTACTGGTAAGTTCAGATATAAATTTTGTTCCCAGATCCTGGTCAAGATGTCTACAAGAACGAAGCTTGTTGACAAGTTAGAAGGTGTGGAAAATTTATGTTCCTAGAAGTATAATGTTTCACTCATTCTCGAAGAGAATTACCTAGCAATATTCATCAAAGAAAATTTATCAGAACCCACATATGCTAAATCTAAAGAAAAGTACCAGAAGGACATGGTTAGGGCCAAAAGAATCATTGCACACTCTATCAAAGATCACTTGATTCCTCAAGTGGCATATAAACATACCCCAAAGTAAATGATTGATTCCATAACAAAATTGTATGAAGGAAGAAACATTAACCTGAAGATGAACTTGAGAACTCAACTCAATAATACAAAGATGTAGAAAGGAGAAACAATTCATGAATATTTCTCTAGAATCTCTCAATTCAAGGAACAACTAGAAGAAATCGGAGATACCCTAGATGAATATGAACTCATAATGACAACTCTTAATGTTCTCACAATACCTTGGGATCCATTCATCCAAACCATTTGTGCCAGAAAGAAGAAACTACAATTTGACGGTCTTTGGGAAGAATATGTTCAAGAAGAAGCAAGAGTAGCTAACCGAGAATAAATACTATTAAGGGATGATGATAAATCTCTAGTTACTCATACTAAAGGAGGAAAGAGAAGGCCTCTCTTCAAGAAGGATACCTACCCACATAAGGAGTCTCACTCCCCAAATAAATTCATCCATAAAGAATCTCACCCTCCAAAGAGATTCCAGAAGTTTCAGAAAGGTCAAAGAAGAGAAAAATATTTCTCATCCTACCAATGTTACAATTGTGACAAGATGGGGCATATTGCTAAGAATTTTCCATCTAGAAAAGAATAATACAAGAAGAGGAACAAAAGGAACCATGCCCATACAGTTGAAGAGGAAGAGCCACCCACAAAGATGATTAAAGAAAAGATTGAAGACTATGTCTTAATCTCTTCCCTCTCAAGATTAATGTCACCTGGTGAGGACACTTGGCTCATAGTTATGGGTGCTTCCAAGCACATGACAGGTCAAAGAAACATTCTCTCTATCCTTACAGATTTTTTTTTTTCCTAGAAAGTTAGTCTTGGAGATGATTACCAATACCCTATCAAAGGAGTGGGAGAGTCCAATTACAAACTTGATTTAGGAACCCCAATGAATATGAATGATGTACTATATGTACCAGGTTTGACGAAGAATTTGATTTCTATCTTAGATTTAGATAAGAAATGATTCAGGGTTACATTCATAGTTGGTGAAGTCCTCATGTGACCTGTTGGGCTACATATATGCACTATTAATTCCCACATTTAATTATCAACCAGGGCTCGTAAGCTTCGAGGTGCAGGCACATGAAACACAGGATCAAAGCCTAGTCTAGCCTAATCTAAAGCCGACAAAACAATATTGAAACCCACACTGCAACAAATTAACATTAAGGATTCATCATTGGGATGTAGGAATACTTAGTGCTATAAAGGCTTAAATCACAGTCTTTCAGGCACTAGGGGTGATGTTTGTGTGATTAATCGTGAGTAGCTTACTCAAGTCTTCTGTCCTTTAATGATTATTTCCTATAGCGGATCCACACTTAAATGCAATAAAAGAAACAAGCATGTATATAATCAACTTGATTTCTTTTACTAATTTCAAATTCATAAGACTTAAATTGGAAATTTGGAAATGAAGCTAATTGAGTTCGAATCTATTAAGCAAATTGAAATACTACAGAAAATCAAAGTACAAATGCTAACTAACAAAGTACAAACAGAAACATGCTTACCAAGTTGAGGGGCCCTTCCCAACTGGTAATTGCTGCCAAAATAAAATCAGTCCCCTTGAATGCTCATGTACACCAAAACTTCAACTCTTTTATTTCATCAAATTGAGAAATTACACTAAGAAGATCACACCAAGTTCTCTCTATTCTGACAATGAATGATAATGTAATGGATCTTTTTTCATCCCTATTAGACTCTTATTTATACATCAAATCCATGGAGGAGTGGATGGGACTGAATCCCAATGTTCAAATTTCAAGTTTACAATTTTAAATAAAATCCTCAAAAATCTGGGTTTTATTGCAATTTGGGCAGATTCGAGTTAGCCCCCCACCCATATCTTCCAAAACAATTCTAATTTTTAAAAAATGCCCATTATATACTCAATTTCCCATATTCTAGACAAAACCCATCTCGTAGAATTTCTAGATTTGATTCTATCTGCACGAAAATCGAGGCGCAAGTTGGCAGTTTGAGATTTTTGCTAATTTTTGCAGAATCATTCCCCTTGAGATGGAGGTTCACACGTGTGATATGGATGAATTATGACTCATGTGTCCGCATGAAAACAACATTATGGACAAAACCCATGTACTCGATTTTCCTCTAGAAACTTTAAAAAATTTCGAATTATTTCTAGTACCGGATTGTTGTTGATGCTGGTACCGGATGACCTGGAGAATTTTGGTACCGGATGGTTTCTGGAACATTCTAGTACTGGATGTGTTGAATTGCAAGTACCGGATGATATGGAGTGCAAGTACCGGATGACATGGAGTGTGGGTACCAGATGACTTGTAGAACCTTCTGGTATCAGATGACTTGGAGTATTGGATGAACGCAATATTGGTACCGGCCGAACTAAGTATTGGATGACATGGAGTATGGGTACCATATGACATGGAGTGTGGGTACCGGATGACTATGCAGGTACCAGTTGACTATATAACCTTCTGGTACCGGATGACTTGGAGTACCGGATGACCTGCAATGCGGGTACCGGAACAAGAACAATACATGTATCAGAACATGGGCAGTGCATATACCGGAACCTGAACAATACATAAGATGTTTCTTGGAATTATAAACATAGGATTAAACCATCATTGACAAAACTATTTTATAATCATCCTTTTAATCACTAAAAATATGGAAAATTGTGTATTAACCACATAGGATGAATAACAAGAGATAATGGAGATTTATGGTGTAATTAGGGATATATTAGTGACAAAATGCAGGGAGAAGGTGTAATGATAAGTGTATTTGTATGGCGGAAAATATAAAAAAACTGGAGCTCAACATACCCCCAAACCCAAGGATTTGCATGTCCTCATGCAAACAAGGTGAAGAACTTATGATACTCTGCTTATAGATTTATATGATATTGTTTCTTTTGTGTAGGTGTTAGTTCTTGTGGAATGACACTTTGGAAACTGCCACAGATTGATTTCAAACATAGAAACACAATTATCATAAAAATGGAGGACAAGCAGTGGATGAGGTATCAGAGTGATGGTGAATGGTGTGCATATGGTGGTTGTATGAACTTGGACATCAATTTTAAGACCAATATTTACTTTGTGGTTCTTTTCTTGGATAGGAAACAATGACTTCATCCTCTTTGACATGAATTAAGAATGATTTATGATGTACAAAGAGAAGACACTATAGATGTTGCTTCTTATTTGTATACCACATATTTCATTTTCATTACTTGGTCTTATCATCAGAGTATATTGTTCATTATGACAAGTGGAGTGAATATGGAGGGTTTACTGAGTAGTTGTGATAATGCATAGTGGAGTGTGCAGTGGGTAATAGTGGTTATGCATCATGTTTTCCAAGTTCTTAGTAAATTAAAAATATTTATACCAGTTTTACCTCAAGTTACCCTTGCTTTGAATTCTAATGCATGTTGA
>SNQJ01S0119722.1:27313-46133 GCA_010110895.2 Picea sitchensis
TTGGCATCCTTTAAACCCCCTCTTCAGCCCTGCATTTCCTGTGCTGGTTCCTCTAAGTCTACCTTCCCGGGTTGACAATTAAATGTTGATTTACATGGTATATCTGCAGCTCGACACAAGGCTGAGAATTAATGGATATCTAGGAGAGAGTTGATGAATGAAGATCTTCCGAGATTCCTTATGTCTCTCTCTCTCAGCCCCAAACCCGTTGTCTTGCATGTCCTCATGAAAACTCTCATTAACACATAAAATTTCTGCAAGCTGAAAGTGGACTATGTGGAACCGATGCCTGTTGATTGAAGGAGATAAATGAAGTATGCCAGAGCTGAGAGATACTAAAAATATCCTGCAAAAATTACCCTCGAAAAAGATTTAAATTTACGTATTGTTGGTACATGAACCTACTGGTTCCTGTACCAGCAGTACTGGAACAAAAAAATCTAAAAGAACTAAACCAATACTATTATTACGAGAGAAGAAATATACATTGATGCCATGCTTAAAGAAACAACCAAAAATTAAACTTTATTCATGCTTATAAATTCAGAAATGAAATTTATTTTAAAATATTACAAGCATAAAGGAAATTTATAAATTACTTATTACATACGATTTCATCAATCATTAACAATTGTATGCTCAAGAAACCATGTAAATTATGATGGGTGATTTTTCCTCTTATCCTTAAACAAGAGAACATGAGGAGATACATGGTCTTTAATAAATGAGAAAGCAATAGGAAACCATTCATCCCTGTTTAATTTCTCAAAGAATCTATGTCATTCAAGTGATATTGATAAAGTTCTCATTTGAGTTTATTAGACTCCTACACTTATCGGTCCCACCTCTAGGAAAATGACATCCTAGGTATGAATGACAGGGTCTTAATACCATCTTACAAACATTCTCAAATGGCAATTAGATGAGGTTCATTATCTTTTTTTTCAACCATGCATGCTTCTTCTTAACGATTTACACAAGTATATTGTTCATATGGACAAATATAAATTAGGCATAATGAAAGACATCAAAATCAGAACCCATTGCCAACAAGCCCGTTCAGTACTCTGATGGGGTAATTTTGACATCTAAGAAATATCTTTCCCAAGTAGAATGCTCCATTGCCCACGAGCCTGTTCAGTACCCTGATGGGTTTGCCTAGTTATACCACAGGTCGATACCCATTGGCAACAGACCTGTTCAGTATCCCGACAGGTTAGCCTCTTACACCCATTTTCCATCAAAGGCTCTTGTCACAATCTTTACCCTTAAGATAAAATTTATAGATTTCTTTCGCATGGGTGAATGGGGAAGCATCTTTGAAAACCTTTGTATAGGATGGGATGGTATTGAGTTGGAAGATATTTTATAGATGGCCCATAAAAGACTATTTGTATGAAAAATTATCTTATGTATCGAGATTAGTCAAAAGACATATCATGGTCAAACTTACTTAATGTGTGGTGGATGAGGCCATGAGAGAATGACCTAAAGGTGCCTCTAGTCCCCAAGTTCATCTTCTCCATATAATATTGTGTTCCCTCACAAGTAGAAGTTTCATTCACTCTCCTGCTACTATTTGATAAGAATGCTTGAATAACAAGTTCTTATATGAAACTAGGATGTACAAGTTACCTATGGGCATCATTATGCAGACCTTAAAGATTTTGTAAATCCTCATAATATTTTAAAGATTAGGCTTATGAGCAACTGTTATTATTAATAGTCAGAAATCTGTATGTAGTAAGAAGAAGAAATATCTTAAGTTGTTTTGGTTTTTGATGTTAGATCACCAATATTATCTTCATCTCATTTCATTTATTTGAAAAGAAACACGGAAATATGTTGCATTTATTTAGAACTAGGTTAACTAACATGCAACTTTTACTCTATCCTATCTAAGAACAAGAAATTAAATTTCACGTGTAAGAATATTTCCAATGTAACCATGTGCATAACAGGTGTAGAAATACACCCATACTCGTGTTTGAAAGATAATCTTTAATGTATACCAGAATACGAAGAACCAACTGCTTTGTTGATGATGTGGAGAGTTGTTGAAGAAGAGAGTGGTGTTTCAATCTTTTTGTCGTCTGGAACCAATGTTCAATGTAATGTTGATGTTCTTGGTTCACTTCCTCATTTATACCACTCTGCATGTCTCCCTTTGTTATGCCAAGAAGATCATCTTCTTTCAAATAACTGGTCTCGTTAGTGCATGGAGGATCTTCAGAAAGGCATACCAAAAACTCCTCGATCGTAGGTTCTAATGGTGGCTCTCCATCGAATGTGGTCCATGATTCTTCGGTCTCCTTGATAGATTGGCAAAGGGAATCAAAGGAGACTTCTAGATCTTCTTATGGATGCAGTGTGGCATTTAAGTTCTTGACTGCTGTCAAGATTTGTTCTTCCTGAGAGGCTGAGATTGAGGTACCCGCTGCTGATAGGATTTGAGAGAGTTCTGTTAAACTATTGATCATCTTTGAATTCTTGTTGTTTGTTGATGGGTCCTATTTCACACATGGATTAGTGTAGAGGTGGGAGGGTTCTTACAGTGCCCATTTTTTTTCTATTTTTTTTAAATAAAAAGAAACAAACTAAAATAAAATGTAACCAAACCAATTATATACTTGAAGCACCACCGTGCTACTAGGACCCTACTGTCACCAAGTTATCTATTCACACAAGTTAGCTTCTCTTCTCATATATATAAAAAATGGCTAATGCTAATAAAACATAAATTCTAACTACTAAAAGGAAGAGGACAATCTAATTTTGGAGTAACCCCACTAAAGTGGATGCGTGGGCTCTTCCCTCATGTATTACCGTCTTCTTTCCACCCTTAGGTCATCCTTAAAATCACACCACACTTGCATGAAAAGAAACACACTTGCATGAAAGGAACACTCAAGGCTTTGGAGAAATAAAAGAAACCTACCTATTCTCTAATCCCTTTAGCACCTCCCCGACAACGAAGCCAAAATGTTGGGCTACATATATGCACTATTAATTCCCACATTTAATTATCAACCAGGGCTCGTAAGCTTCAAGGTGCAGGCGCAGTAAACACAGGATCGAAGCCTAGTCTATCCTAATCTAAAGCCGACAAAACAATCTTCAAACCCACACTACATAAAATTAACATTACGAATTCATCACTGGGACGTAAGAATACTTAGTGCTATAAAGTCTTAGATCACATTCTTTCAGGCACTCGGGGTGATGTTTGCGTGATTAATCGCGAGTAGCTTACTCAAGTCTTGTGTCGTTCAATGATTATTTCCTATAGCGGATCCACACTTAAATGCAATAAAAGAAACAAGCAAACGAAAATGAAATTCACGATAGAAACTAAAAAATGCAATCAAGTTTTTAACTCAGGAACCATTCTTTAAGTCAGCACACCATCCACTTGAAACAATGATGTAGGAGAATATGCTGCAAATATACTCTGAATTGTAAATTTAAGAATGGCGAACAAGCATATAATGCACACTCAAGAAGATGGATGAGGAGAGAGGTGGTGTTTATTTCTATATTTGAGGACTGTATGCATAGGATGATTCTTGTAAAACAACCAGATTCTTAAAACAAAAAGAAGCGTAGAAGAGATGAACGAATGGGTTGAAAGTGACTTCGATTCTCCATGATTTAGATGGCTGACTTAAAGGGAAAAGATCCTTCATAAAGAATCAATGATGAAATGAGGTGAAATACCTTCCTCAATCAATACCTATATATAATTTCAAATATGATATGAGTGTATTTAGTTGACAGAGGATATATATTTTATTAATGGAAAGAATGTTGATGAATATGGAATAGATCATATAAATATGGTAGAAGGGTATGGTCTTAATCAATTCATGCAAGTGGGATGAGGTTGCAAATATATGTATGAATGTTTTGTTTTGTTTTGTTTTGATTGTTTTGTACACACATACAAACTAACAAATAAATGCAACTGTACAATCAAGTGCTTGTAAAACAGAGTAACAAAACAGATTTAAAATAACAATTATATGACTATATGGAACAATCAATAAAATTGCATAAATGAAATGGAATTTCTCACAAATAAGAATTTATCATGAGTATCTAATCAACTTGATTTATTTTACTAATTTCAAATTCATAAAACTTAAATTGGAAATCTGGAAATGAAGCTAATTGAGTTCGAATCTATTAAGCAAATTGAAATACTACAGAAAATCAAAGTAAAAATGCTAACTAACAAAGTAAAAATAGCAACATGCTTACCAAGTTGAGGGGCCCTTCCCAACTGGTAATTGCTGCCAAAAGAAAATCAGTCCCCTTGAATGCTCATGTACACCAAAACTTCAACTCTTTTATTTCATCAAATTCAGAAATTACACTAAGAAGATCACACCGAGTTCTCTCTATTATGATGATGAATGATATTGTAATGGATATTTTTTCAGCCCTATGAGACTCTTATTTATACATCAAATCCATGGAGGAGTGGATGGGACCGAATCCCAATGCTCAGATTTCAAATTTACAATTTTAGGTAAAATCCTAAAAAATCTGGGTTTTATTGCAATTTGGGCAGATTCGAGTTAGGCCCCCACCCATATCTTCCAAACCAATTATAATTTTTAAAAACTACCCATGTCTTACTCAATTTCCCATATTCTAGACAAAACCCATCCCGTAGAATTTCTAGATCTGATGCCATCTACACGAAAATCAAGGTGCAAGTTGGCAGTTTGAGATTTTCGCTAATTTTTATAGAATCATTCCCCCTGAGCTGGAGATCCACATGTGCGAGAGGGGTGAATGATGACTCATTTTTCCACATGAAAACATCGTTCTGGACAAAACCCATGTACCCGAGTTTCCTCTAGAAACTTTCCAAAATTTTGAATTATTTCTAGTACCGGATTGTTGTTGATGCTAGTACCGGATGACCTGGAGCATTTTAGTGTCAGATGGTTTCTGGAACATTCTAGTATTGGATGTGTTGAATTGTGAGTACCAGATGATATGGAGTGTGAATACCGGATGACATGGAGTGTGGGTACCGGATGACTTGTAGAACCTTCTGGTACCGGATGACTTGGAGTAGCAGATGAGCGCAGTATTGGTACCGGATGAACTGAGAAATGGATGACATGCAGTATGGGTACTAGATGACATGGAGTGTGGGTACTGGATGGCTGTGTAGGTACCGGTTGACTGTAGAACCTTCTGGTACCAGATGAGTTGGAGTACCATATGACCTGCAATGCAGGTACCGAAACAAGAACAATACATGTATCGGAACATGGGCAATGCATATACTAGAACCTGAAAAATATAGAAGATGCTTCTTGGACATAGAAACATAGGATTAAACCATCATCGACAAAACTATTGTATAATCATCCTTTTAATCACTAAAAATGTGAAAAATTGTGTATTAACCACATAGGATGAATAACAAGAGATAATAGAGGTTTATGGTGTAATTAGGGATATATTAGTGACAAAATGCAGGGAGAAGGTGTAATGATAAGTGTATTTGTATGGTGGAAAATATGACAAACTGGAGCTCAACATGACCTAAAGGAAAAACCATAGAAGATGCAATTGTTATTGGAACAGAAGAAGGTGGTCTATATAAATTAAAAGGTCACTCAGATGCACCCTTGATTCACTCCACTGCGAGTCCATGTGAAATTTGGCATAGAATACTAGCTCACATCAAATACAAGGCCTTACCATATGTGAGCAAGGAAGTTATAGGTCTACCCAATTTAAAGGTTTATCATGAAGGTGTGTGCAAGTGATGTGCACAAGGAAATAACATCATGAATCCTTTCCCAAAGAGAGACAATAAAGCATAAGGAGTCTTGGAGATCATCCACTCATATGTATGTGGCCTAATTCCATCCAGCTTTCTTAGTGGGTATGTTTACTATGTATCATTTATTGATGACTATTCTTGCAAGACTTGCATTTACTTCTTGAAATCAAAAGATCAAGTGTTTGGAAAATTCAAGGAATTCAAAGCCTTGAAAAAGAATCTCTTGGAAAGAAAAATCAAGATACTCAGGTCAGATAATGGAGGAGAATACACCTCAAAAGAGTTTTTAATATTTTTCATATATGTCGATATTAAGAGGGATCTCGCCACTCCCTACAATTCTCAACAAAATGGTGTAGCAGAAAGAAAGAGAAGAAGGATAATGGAAGCAGTGAAGACTATGATTCATGATCAATATCTTCCAATGCACTTATGCGCAAAAGCAACAAGAACAACAATGTATGTACAGAACAAATTATCCCATAGTGCACTTGGGTTCAAAAACCCGAAGAAATGTTCTCCGGAAAGAAGCCAGAAGTAATCCATATCAAAATATTTGGTTGTCCAGTGTTCGTACACATTCCAAAAGAAAAGAGAACCAAGATGGACCCTTCAAAAAATAAGCAAATATTTGTTGGATACTATGAGATCTCTAAGGCCTTCAGAATTCACATTCCAGATTACCATCATATTGAAATCAATAGAGATGTAACCTTTGATGAAGATGCAACACTTAATAAATCAAGGACATGCCAGCTTGAAGAAGTATATGAAGAAGAACTTATAGCTCCCAGAGTTGTAGAATCAGTGAGGGAAGATACAGTTTCCCTCGATGATGAGATTCATTAATATCATGATATGATAAAATCTCAAGAACCTCCCTAGATGAGGATATCTCACAAGAGAAAGCCATATTGAGCAAGGGAACTTATTCAATATGGAGAGAAGTATGGTTCCCTCGAAGGAACCATAAGACAAGTTAAGAAACCTAAGTCATTCTCCAATTATATGGCTTTGATGTGTGATCTCATACAGAAGGAGCCTACTTGTTTTGAAGAAGCCATTCAGAAGAAAGAATGGGAAAATGCCATGATAGAAGAATACCAATCCATTATAAATAATGATTTTTGGGAAATAGTTCCCAGACCAAAGAGAAAAGACATGGTATCTTCCAAATGGCTATACAAGATAAAACATGTTGATGATGGAAGCATTGAAAAATATAAAGAAAGGTTTGTTGCTCATGGATTTTCTCAAAAGGAAGGCATTGACTATGAAGAGACATTTTCTCCTATAGCCAGATACACTTCTATCAGAACCATCATATCCCTTGCACCTAAGATGAAGTGGAAGTTACACCAGATGGATGTGAAAACAACCTTATTAAATGGTGTCATTGAAGAAGAAGTGTATATAGAACAACCTCAAGTGTTTTAATTTGAAGACAAAAAGACATATGTATGCAACTTGAAGAAGACTCTATATGGATTAAAGAAATATCCTAGAGCTTGGTATGGAATAATTGACAGTTTCATGACGATCTTGGGATTTACCAAGAGTAAAGTTGATTCTAACCTTTAATTCAATTTTATGAATGATGAGCCTGTTATATTGTTGTTGTATGTGGATGACTTATTCTTAATTGGAGATTAAAAGCTCATCACTAATTCTAAAAAGAAGCTCGCTACAGAATTTGAGATGAAATATCTAGGCCTAATGCACTATTTATTAGGTCTTAAGGTTTGGTAGAGCCCAGAGAATATCTTCCAACCAAGGGAAGTATGTAGTTGAAATACTGAAGAGGTATGATATTTTGGAGTGAAAATCCATGAATACACCCATGGAAACAAAGTTGAAGCTCCTAGTTGATACTTCGCCAAAATTGGTTGATTCTATGCTATACAGAAAAATCATTCGATCATTGATGTATCTGATGAACACCAGGCCAGATATATGTTTTTTTGTGAACACCTTGAGTCTATATATGATAGAGCCCAGACGTGATCACCTTGTTGCTGCAAAACATGTGATGAGATACCTTAAGGGTACGTTGGAATTTGGTCTCTTCTACAATGGAGATCAAGACTTTAGACTGATTGGTTATACCGATTCATATTGGGCTAGAATTATTTCTGATAGAAGGAGAACTTGAGGACGTTGCTTCAGTCTGGGGTCAGACATTACTTCATGGCAGAGTAGGAAGCAATATAGTATTTCTCTCAGCACAACAAAAGCATAATACATTGCTACATGTTCCGCCAATTGTGAAGTCATATGGCTACGAAAGTTGTTGATAGGTCTATTTTTTTTGGAGATGGAAGCAACCGTGATTCTATGTGATAAACATAGATTCATAAAGATGACAGAGAACCCTTTGTTCCATGAAAATTTGAATCGCGTAGAAATATGGTATCACTACATTCATGACATCATGCAGAGGGGAGCTATAAAGCTCCAATATGTTGGCACAGATGAGCAGGTTGCAGATGTGTTGACCAAGCCTTTGTCTCATGTAAAGTTTGAGAAATTTTGAGACAAGCTTGGTATAGTTCGAAAGGATCTCCCTTGAAAGGGGGAGTGATGCTTATGATACTATGGTATCTTGGCCAATAGTGGGTAGGTCAGTTAAGATTTTATATCCTAGGGGACTGATCATCCCTGGAAAAATCCTGAAGCTTCGGTAAGGACGATCTGTCAGAGTACATGTGCATGTATATGCTAGCTATGGTCAATAGTGGCAGCTCTGTTAGGATTTTTATAATCCTAGGGAATCTTATGATTCCTGGGTAGATCCCGAAGGTCCGATAAGGATGGTATGTTAGAATAGCACGTGGTAGCTCCATTAGGATTTTATATCCTAGGGAATCTTATGATTCCTGGGCATCTCCTTAGGGACTGTCAGAGTACCACAAAATGTTGTAACACCTACCTCATTTTGTTGCCCCATGATGATGATGTTGTTTCTCCAGCGTTCGTGTTGTGATGATGTTGTTTCTCTAGCCTTCGTGTTGTGATGATGTTGTTTCTCCAGCTTTTGTGTTGTGATGAGGATGTTGTTGTTGTTGATGTTATTGATGATGATGATGATGCTACTCCATCTCCATGTTGTGAATGATGATGAGAAAAACTTTTGATGATTTACAAATATTCCAGTCAGAGTTTTAGATGTTGTTGATGTTGCTTCCCTCTCTCTCTCCTGACGATGTTGTAGAATACCCTTCTTGTTAAAGGAGAGTGTGGAATTATTGTCACTGCAAAGAGTATTCTATTTATTATTGAGTCATTATTAATTAGATAAATCCCCTTTTGTGGATTGATCATGTCAGGCTTTGTAAATAACCAAACCCCCTTTTGCAGATTGGTCATACCCTAATTATATCTTGCAAATTAAGAAGTCGGCCCCGTGCCTAATTAAAGTGGTTTTAACCACTAAGTGAAGAATTCGGCCCTACCCAGTGAAGAGAAACGTCCCCAACGCCTGCCAACTAATATAAATAAGAGAGGCTAGCACCTCATTCATTCACTCACTCATTCCACTCAACAAGTGCACAATTTTGGAGATAGTTGCAGTTGGGAGAAGAAGGAAGAGAGAGGCACATTTCTCAGTGTTGGATATTCTCTAGTGTTTTGGTTTATTGTCTTGGCATTGTATTGACTATCTATATGAAGGAATATTTTGCTGGGTTTTCTCCCCCATGGGGGTTTCCTAGGATAAATGTTTTGTATCTTGTGATTGCGCTTCTCTTAGTGATCCTACCTATGCTATTGCTATCTAGTAAATTGAAAATAAACTTAATAGCTTCTGTAAAATTAACATTCACAATGTTCAAAGGTTGAAAGAGGGGTTTATGTTTCTTTATGCACTAGCGCTGCGAACTGTTCAAGATTATTTGCTACCAACTTTTAAATCCTTTCCCATGGCACCTTGAATCCTGCACACCAGTCCAAGCTACTTTCTTGAGCTCATGAATATTTTCCCTTGCTAAGAAGCCCCCTGTCCCACTGAAATACCTCAGTGCTGCGAACTGGTTTCTCTGGCGCTCCGATCTAGGTGTTGCAAACAAGGCGTTGCGAACCCTATGTTCCAGAACTGTTGAAACCCTATTTCTTGTGTACTCTGTTTTCACACACCACTATCATAACAATTACAGAAAGCAACCAAGCAATGATTATACATGTTGGCCAAGGTGGCTATCAGAAGAAGCTCCAGAACTATAAGATAAAGACATTGATCTTCCCAAAAACAACATCAGTTTTGGTCAAAGTTTATGTTCCATGCATTTTACAACATTTTTGGTGATGGCTATGAGTTTCAAACCATAATTAAAAAATTTTGGTGTTTTCCTCCAGCCATGTATCAAAGTAATGAAGTTTTGTAGCATATCAGGACACCTAGTATGAGTTTTGAGATCTTAAATCATTGGAAAAGTGAAACAAGCTACTACAGGAAAGTTCACAGCGCCTGAACTCATTCACGTCGTGAAATGTTATTTATGACAGTTTGTAAGCAATTAACACACAACAAAGTATTTTTTTGATCGTAACTTTTGAATTTCAATCTGAGTTCCTTTGAAATTTGGTGTGGAGAAACAAAATGATGTTTTCGACTTGATGACAAAAAATCAGCACGACCCATTTCATATTTTTGGATAAAAGATAAAAACATCACCTACATGAAAGTTCGCAGTGCATGCTGTCAAAGGCGTTGTGAACTCTAACAGTATGACAAATTCGAGCTATGGGAGGGATGCTAACTATCAGGGAAGGTTCAAATGGTTTCTTAGAAGTTAGTTGGACACGAGGGACATATGAATTTGTTATGTTTTTGTTGGAATATTTTGTAACAAACTCCTAAATTGAGGAGGATCCTATGTAGCTCATTGGTTTCGACCTCCTTAGGGTAGAGAGTGATAATTCACTATATATGAAAGTGGATTTTTATAAGTAAAGGGTTGGATTCATGGGCCAAGAGAGGAAATATTTGGAGGAGCAGTTTAGTTGCTCATTTGTAAGCTTGAGGGCTTGTTTGTAATGATATTTTCTGCCATTAAAGATTCATGAGAGATGTTAACAGATTGTCTTCTTTGTTTTCCCATTTCTTTGTTATCTTATTGCTTGAATATATTGTAGGTTTTGAGGATCATGGTTTCCATTGATTGATGGATTCATGAACAATAGAGGATGTGCTATAGCTTTCCCATTAAATCATTTTTTGTTGTTTAAGAAATATTTAATCTATTTTCATAAAGGATCTATGTACAATGGATGTTCTTCCTTTTTTCATATTCACCATGTTTCTACTCATTATTATATATCTCCTTTTTCTGGTATACAGTTTGATTGCCTTTGATCTGTAGGATGTTATGACTCCATGCCCAATGGAATGCCTCTGCAGATAGTTTGTTGCCTTCTCCCTTTCTTTCCCAGACTTTCCGATCCACCTACTCAAACCATGCTATCCATTTATATTTTGATGGGCACTAGTCTTACACCTACAATAGTCTAGGTGTGACTTCTAGTGCTAACACCATCTATGGTGAGTTGTCTTATGTTGAATTGCAAAGTATCATTTGGTAAGTCTTTTAATTCATTGTGGAAAAAACTTATAACAATGTTTTTTCTTTGTGTAGTCTCTGAAGCAATGAACCACACCTAGGCCCAAAACCACTCAAGGTGCTTCTTCAAGAAAGAGAAGAAAGATCTATTTCTAGGATGCTCCTAAGGGTGGCAAGGGTGGAAGTGGTCAATGAGTGACCAATGACTTCCATTTTGTATCTAGGACACCATATTGTTTTTTTTTTTATGTTAGGGCACTTGCTGTCATTTTGTACATTGGGCATAAGGTGCCATTTTGTGAAAAATGAACAATTTAGATGATGTTGAATACACACACACATTTCATGGCATGTTTTTTTTATGAATATCATTGTTTATTGATTTTATGTTGATGAATGTATGGATTTTATGTGTATGAATGTATAAATTTATTTAATTTGATTAATTACTTTTTAAAGTTGACAAAATACTGAAGACCCATCGTAGTTAAGACTCCAAGAATCAATAATAACAGTCATGTAGGCTAACATAATCACAATAGAAATAACAGAGTTGAAGCCTCACATTACTCTATCCAAAATTAAGCATGGTACATTATAATGGAAATCACAACATGCTACAAGGGTTTCTTAATACAAAATAAACACATAAAATATGAGTGCACATTAAGTCTCACATCAAATAAAAATATACCTCAAATTCTCCATTAATCTTTCCAAAATGTTCTACAATGTATCCCAAGAGGAGATCTCCTAAATACCCAAATTCTCCACCCTTTACAATGGAGAGAGAGAACTCTTCTTTATAGAGTGAGTCTCTTCTCTTATACAATAAAATATTATTATTTTCTATTTAACTCCATGACAAGTCAAATAAATATTATAATAATGAATTAGTTAGATCTCTCCTCAATCCATGGTTGACCATGTTACAACATTTGGACATTATCCTCTCCAAAGAATTTCACCCTCATATAAAAATAGTAGCAGTATGCACCAAATAATGCTCATGAAGGGAACACATCACCAAAAATAGGAATCAATGCAATTCAAATGCTAAGTGTCCACATGAAATTTTCCCTCCAATAATGTGCATGGATGGAACCACTCCACATGTGTGAAATCCAAGGTATCCAACTCCATGGATGAACTTGAAAGATTTCAAGTGGATGGGGCGTCCACAAAAAATTATGTGATCAATTTCTAGCCTTGCCTTTCATTTCCTTTTCTTTCCTTTCTTTACTAGCCTTGCCTTGCCTTTTATTTCCTTTCTTTCCTAGCCTAGCCTTACCTTTTCATTTCCTTATGTTCCCTTAACTTTCCTCACCTTTCCTTGTCTTTCCTTACCTTGCCTTGCCTTTCCTTTTCATGCCATACCATACCATGTCTTTCCTTGACTTTCCATGCGATGCCTTGCCTTTCCTTCACTTGCCATGCCATTCCATGCCATGATTTTACATGCCATGCCATTCCATGCCTTTCCTTTCCATGCTATGCCTTGCCATGCCTTGCCTTTCCATGTGTTTCCTTTCCTTTCCTTTCCATGCCATGCCTTTCCTTTCCTTTCCTTGCCATGCATTTCCATTCCATGCCATGCCATGCCTTGCCTTTTCATGCCATGCCTTACATTTCATTTTCTTTCCATGCCATGCCATTCTTTTCCTTGCCTTTCCATGCCATGCCTTGCCTTTCCTTGAATTGTTATGCCATGCCTTTCCTTTCCATGCCATGCCTTGGTCACCTCAACACTATAGTCATTTGGATATCGCATAGCTCATATCCATGCATATACATTACAATTTTCATATGAGAATCCTTATCGGTATTAATGTTTAATTAAGAACTGTGTGTTTATTTATACAATTCCTTGTATATATTATACATAATTTTTAACTAGTATCCACATACCAAAGTTCCACATTTCAATTTCCATGTTTAAACAAATCACAAAACTATCATCATTATAAACATATAAAAATAAAAATAATATCCCACAACACATAAATAGATCCAGATGCATACATATCAAATGTCTATATGATTCTAACTAAACCCAACAAATACTAAGAAATGAATTACTAAGATAGGTAAGAATCGAAGTTCTAACCTTCTAAGGCCAAAATATAGATTGTTACATTTACAAATCCCTAGAACACAAGTATGATCTAAAATAGACTAATCTGTCCTTTCATTTCTTTCCATGAAGCTTCCCATTTTAACCTATAAAACAATAAATATATATCTTTCCATAACATTATGCAAGGAAAAATTCAAATAAAAATGTGGATTGCAATGAAACAAGAATAAAAAAAAAGGAACATTTCTCATCCCAAGAAATAAAAACCATTTTTTGTTGGGACATATGACTTAACTTTATATCACAAATTTCCTTTCGATCCAATGAAGTGTTTTTACCTTTCCATGCCATGCCATGTCATGCATGTCATGCCTTTCCTTTCCATGCCATGCCTTGCCTTTTGTTCACTTGCCATGTCATGCCATTCCTTGCATTTTCTTTTCTTATCATGCCATGCCATGCCTTGCCATGCCATGAATTGCCTTGCCTTTCCATTTCTTTCCTTGCATTTTCTTTCCAAGACATGTCTTTCCTTGAAATGCCATGCCTTTCCTTCCCATGCCATGTCATGGCATGCCTTACCATGCTTTGCATTTCCATGCCATGCCTTTCCTTTCCTGCCATGCTTTTCCTTTCCATGTCATGCCTTACCTTTCCATGCCATGCCATGCCTTACCTTTCCTTCACTTTCCATGCCATACCTTGCCTTTTCATGCCATTCCTAGCATTTCCTTGCCTTACCATGCCATGCCATGCCTTTCCTTTCCTTGCCTTGCCAAGTCATTCTTTGCCTTGCCATGCCATGTCATGCCTTGCTTTTCCATGCCATGCCATGCCATGTTATGGTAGGGCATGCCTTACCTTGCCTTTCCATTCCTTCCCATGCCTTACCTAGCCATGCCATGCCATGTCATATCTTTCATCTCCATGGCATGCCTTGCCTTTCCATGCCATGCCATGCCATGCCTTCAATTTATTTTCCTTTCCATGCCATGCCTTTCCTTGCCATTCCTTGACATGCCTTGCCTTTCCTTTCCTTGACAAGCCACGTCGTTCCTTGCCATTCTGTCTCATTTCATGCCTTTCCATGCCTTTCCTTTCCTTTCCATTCCATGCCTTGCCTTTCCATACCTTGCCTTTCCATGCCTTGCCTTGCCTTTCCATGCCATGCCATGCCTTATCTTTCCTTGCCATGAATTTCCATGCCTTGGCTTCCCTTTCCATGCCATGCCATGCATTTCCATTCCATGTCTTTCCATGCCTCGTCATGCCATACCTTTCATTTCCTTGCCTTTCCATCCCATGTCTTGGCTTTCCAATCCATGCCTTGCCAAGCCATGCCTTGTCTTGTCATGCCATGCCTTGCCATGCCATGCCTTGCCATGCCATGCCTTGCCATGCCATGCCATGTTATGATTTTCCTTTCCATGCCATGCCATGCCATGTCATGCCTTACCTTGTCATGTCATGCCTTGCCTTGCCTTGAATTGTGATGCCTTGCCTTGAATTTCCATGGCATGCCTTGCCTTGAATCGCCATGCCATGCCTTCCATTTCCTTGACTTGCCTTCCCTAACCATAATTGACCTAAAAGGTACTTTCAATATGATATTCATAAAACTAATTGTTTGTAAAAATATGGTTATTTTCATCGTTAGAGATAATTTGTTTTCAAGTGAATTTAATAAAAAATAATGACATTCATGTATCATACTTTTTTTTTTTTCTTAAAAAAAATAATTCTTGTACTAAATGAACAAGTTTAATACCTAAAAATTACAATAAAAGGATTCATTATGCATGTAATTCTACAACTCATTATCCCATCTATCTTAGATAAAAAATACTTGCATGAGAATTTCAATGTCATAACATACACTCTCTTTATTCGTATATGTTAGGTATCTTCATAGTTGTGAAACATGTATTATCATAATTTCTAGGATTTACATAGAAAGGGATGTCACTAAATAGCTTTGTGTTCCATCCTTATGGTGTAGTCTCATTATATTGTTGATCCGTAATTTATTTTGGATTGCATGAAAAACAACATAACTTCAAAGCCTTATTTAAAATCAAAGAAATAAAAACTAATCTTTCAACTTAATAACTTTTATAACAAGACCTAGATCTAGACCTAGACCTAAACCTGGACCTTGCCTTGCCTTTCCATTTCTAGATTTACTTAGCCTTTTCATGTCTTGCCTTGGATTACCTTACCTTTCCTTGCATTTCCATACCTAGACCTAGACCTATACCTAGACATTGCCTTTCCATGCCTTGCCTTGTCATGCCTTGTCTTGCCATGGTCTAGGTAATGATCTAGGTCATGGTAATGGTGTAGGTATAGGTCTTGGTCCAGGTCTAGGCCTAGCTCATGGTTTAGGTGTAGTTATAGTTCTATCTCATGGTCATGGTATAGGTCTAGGTATATTGCCAACATGTCCCTGAATGGCTTGAGGAGGTGAGTTTTAATTCACGAAAAAAAAAATCAAACGAGGACTTGGATGGATGAAATTTTGGTTGCATTGGATCTGGAGCACCAATTTTCAACTAGTGGGGCCCCTTAGTTTTCATTTAGTTTCCAATAAAATCATTTGTGGAGGATCTTTAGGACTAGGGTTTTCCTTAATGAGGCATATTGCAAATTCTGAACAAGAGGTTGGTTTTCAAGAACATTGTGTCAGGTGATTTTGGTACTGTGGTTGCATGGGCCTTGGTCAAACATATGTGCAGGAGCTTATGAAACTTCATTATGCTACTCGGTTTGGATTTTATGCCCCCTAACCAAATTGCCAACATGTCCCTGAATGACTTGAGGAGGTGAGTTGTAACTCATGATAAAAATCAAACATGGACTCAGATGGATGAACCATCTGTTGCATTGGATCCAAGGCACTGGGTTTTAGCTCATGGGGCCTCTCTGTTGTCATTTCGTTTCCCGAAAAAGTGTTTGTTGGAGGATCTATGGGACTAGGGTTTTTCTAAATGAGGCATAATGAAAATTCTAAACAAGAGGTTGATTTTCAAGAACATTGTGCCAGATGATTATGGGTATTGTGGTTACATGGGCCTTGGAAAAAAAAACGTGTGGGAGCTTACAAAAATCCTTTATGCTACTCAGTTTGGATTTTATTCCCCCGGACCAAATTGCCAATATGTCCCTAAATGGCTTGGGGAGGTGAGTTACAACTTGTGATAAAACTCAAATGGAGACTTATATGGATAAACTATCAATTGCATTGAATTCAGGCCCCCGAGTTTCATCTAGTAGGGCCCCTTCGATGTTATTTCATTCCCCAATTTTTTTTTTGGAGGATATTCGGGACTAGGGTTTTTCTCAATGAGGCATAGTGCAAATTCTGAACAAGAGGTCGATTTTCAGGAATATTATGTCGAGCGATTGTGGGTATCGTGGTTGCATGGTCCTTGGCTAAGCAAATGTGTGGGAGATTACAAAACTTTGTTATGCTTCTTGGTTTGGATTTTATGCCCTCCGACCAAATTTTCGACATGTCTCTGAATGGCTTGAGGAGGTGAGTTGAAACTCGCGATAAAAATCAAATGGGGACTTAGAATAATGAACCATTAGTTGCATTGGATCCATGGCACTAGATTTCAGTTAGTTAGGCCCTTTCTCTTTCATTTCATTGCCCAAAAAAGAATTTGGTGGAGGATCTTTAGGGATAGGGTTTTTCTCAATGAGGCATAGTGCAAATTCTGAACAAGAGGTTGATTTTCAAGAATACTATGTCGGGTGATTTGGGGTATTGTGGTCACATGGGCCTTGGCCAAATAGACATGCGAGAGCTTACAGAACTCTGTTATGATGCTCGGTTTGGATTTTATCCCCCCAGACAAAATAACCAACGTGTCCTTGAATGGCTAGAGGAGGCAAGTTGGAACTCACGATAAAAATCAAACCAAGACTCATATGGAAAAACTGCCAGTTTCATTGGATCCGAGGCATCGAGTTTCAATTAGTTGGGCACCTCCACTTTCATTTTGTTGACTGGAAAAGAGTTTGTTGGAGGATCTCCAAGAATAGGGTTTTTCTCATTGAGGCATAGTATAATTTTTGAACAATAGGTTGATTTTTAGGAACACTGTGTCAGACGATTGTGGGTAGCATGGTCACGTGGGACTTGGCCAAAAAGACATGAAGGAGCTTATGAAACTCCATTATGTTTCTCAGGTTAGATTTTATGCACCCAGACCAAATTTCTAACACGTTTTTGAATGGCTTGAGGAGGCGAGTTGCAACTTGCAATAAAAATCAAACGGGGACTCAGATGGATGAACTATCGGTTTCATTAGATTTGAGGCACCAATTTTTAGCTAGTGGGGCCCCTTTGGTGTAATTGTTTTTCCCAAAAAAGTTTTTGTTGGAGGATCTTTGGGACTAGGGTTTTGCTCAATGAGGCATACAACAAATTCTCAGCAAGAGGTAGATTTTCAAGAACACAGTGTCGGGTGATTTGGGGTAGTGTGGTTGCATGGGCCTTGGACAAATAGATATGTGGGAGATTATGGAACTCTGTTATGCTGCTCGATTTGTATTTTATGCCCCCAAAACAAATTTACAACATGTCCCTTAATGGATTGAGAATGTGAGTTTCAACTTGAGATAAAACTCAAACCAAAAGTCAAATGGATGAACCGTCAATTGCATTGGATTCATAGCACTAGGTTTCATCTAAAGGGGCCCCTTTGTTGTCATTATGTTTCTTGGAAAAGAATTTGTTGCATGATATTTGGGAATAGGGTTTTTATCAATGAGGCATTTTGTAATTTCTAAACAATAGGTTGATTTTCAAGAACATTGTGTCGGGTGATTGTGGGTACTGTGGTCATGTGGGCCTTCGCCAAAAGGACATGTGGGAGCTTATGGAACTCCGTTATGATGCTCGGTTTGGATTTTATGCCCCTAGACCAAATTTCCAACATGTCCCTGAATGGATTGAGGAGGTGAAATGGAACTCATGATAAAAATCAAACGAGGACTCAGATGGATGAACCGTTGGTTGCATTGGATTTGGGGAATTGGGTTTCAACTACTGACCCCCCTCTATTGTCATTCCATTGCCCGAAAAAATATTTTTTTGGAGGATATTGATCCAGGTGGATATTGGTGGCCACCCACCTATTCCACTTGGACCCCCACCATTGCTTCTTTCAGTTTTTCAGTTTTCGCACAGTTTACTATTTTTAGTAGTTTTTTCGGGTCCTGAACTTCCGGGGCCATTTTGAGGCCCTAAATGATGTTTTTTTAGGTATTTTTCTCTCGCAAAATAGCATCTAACGATGCTAATGTGTCTTAAGCATTGTAGGCCTCAGATAGATCTTTCCAACGAGCTATCATACGCCTAAAACAGATATT
>SNQJ01S0119723.1:2995-16780 GCA_010110895.2 Picea sitchensis
AGAGAAAGGGGGTCTCATCACGAGCCAACCTTCTCATTTCCATGAAGTGCTTGTGGGTAACGCTGTCATCACTGGTCACCACGCCAGGTCAGTGCCCCCCAACTGTTCACTTGAAAAGAAAAAGCATTAAGACAAAGTATAAAAGGCATGAATGGGATAGGAAACAATGGCATCCATGACAAGGTACAACTCACCCTCTACAGAGGCACCCACATGCAAGACCTACATTTCCCTGTTATCACTACACCCTTTGCCCAAACTTTCCCGCTGCACCATTTCACACACTTACATGACCTAGATTGGTTTTCACCTGGGAAACACCCCAAACTTGAGGAGGATTATCCCAATAGGATATCCCGAGACCCTCTCCAAACCTGACTTGTTAAACTGCATAACATCTTTGAGCATTTGTCTAGGTAAAGGGGGGTTTGATGCACATGTTTGGGTAAGTTGATTATTGGATGTGATTGACATTGCTATGATCCCTGTGACTTATGATCCCATGGAGGGCATACTTGTTGTTGTTGCATGACCATGCCCGGTGGATAGGTACATATGGGGAGATGATTAGCTCAGACCTCCATGGGGATGAAAGCCCACAAATGGATGTTGTGACCCCAACGAGGGGCAGAGAGATGTCATAAAATTGCACCAGGGAAAAGGAAGGATGTTTCAACGGAGACACTTTGGCAAACCTAGAACCAAGGGGGTCTTGCTCTTCCACCTAGACATTGGCCTTGGGAGGCCCGTGATGTCACCATTGTGCCCCTAAACATCACCCAACGTCAGGATTGGCATTATGGAGGCATTTGTGTGCTAATTGACATGTGTGGCATCATCTAGGGGCTTGGAAGGCCTAACGTTTTGCAGATGAGGCCCAAATTTTCACCCAAGAGGCTCAACATCACCCTAGAAGGGCATGACATCACCTCTAAAAGATGATTTTAGGGTTTAATTATTTGAATTTGTGTAAAAAATGTATTTTTCATGTAATTTGGCCACGACAACCTTTTGATGACCCAAAATTAATTAAAGGTCATAATTATTGTATAAATAGAGAGATAAAATCTCATTTTTTCATCATCTTTCATCACACAAGGGTGTGGTCTGAAATTCAGCCCTCTTTAAGGGTTATTCACTGAAACTAAGTGGTGCGCAACTTTTGGGGAGGCAAATCTTGGTGTATTTTGGAAAATCTTCATTGTGGAGGATATTCAACTAGGGTTTGGCTTGATTATTCTTCGTTAAGTAAGTAGAAAATATGCATTTCATTATTGTGAATGAATTCTCAGGGTAAATTTACTTGTTTCATATTAAATATTATGAAATTGCTTGCTTGGAACCCTAGGATAAAGACATATGTTATTATCTTTTTCTCTATAATCTTCCACTTGCTAAGATTTCTTGAAAAACATCTATCTATTAGTAGATACTAGACACCTACCATTGTAGCACTCTAGTAACCCTACCTCATTTCCTATTGCATATTTTATTTCAAATTGTCTAAGGAAAAGAGCAATCACTAGGGCCTAACTTTTGTTACTTCCTAGCAATTGTCTTTAGGAGTTGGATTTTTGAGGCCTTGGGCTACCAACACCTCTCTCATCCTCTCCATCCCCTTTAACTAAACATTATCATTACTATTTTCCTCTAAGACTTGTTGCTACCATCATTGACTCCATTACAGGTCTACCTAGAAAGGCACTAGTCTACCATTTACAAGTGTTGATTGATCAAACCATTTTTAGAACCTCTTCTCTTGAACACCTACTAACTTCTACTAACCTTAGATTAGCCTAAATCATTAACCTACTGCCTGTTGTTGAAAAATATTGCTATAACCATCTAACATCAGCAAATTAACCGTAAAAGTGGCATGTTATGCTATCTAGATGTTGCTAAAACTGCTTGTGACTATTTATTATCAAATTTCCTAGTTAAAGGTATTATTTCAAGTCTTTATTCAAACATGAGAACAAATCTTGTGGTTGTTGCAAATTTCTTATTGTTGTTATAAACTATTACACTGCTGTAATTTTATATCAGCTAGTACATTTCTTAAGAGTTCATTGTCTTATGAAGCACTAACATCATTTTGGTACTTGGAAAGTGCCCCTTTTGCCTTGGTGTATTGTTCTAGGCAGGTACACAATATTATTTATTTGCTTGATCTTCAATAAGACTTAAAGAACCTTTTATCTTGAGTGATCTGTGAGAGGGGAAGGATTTCCTTTTGTCATTTTCCTTAGCCTTCTCAACCCCCCAAGTCACTGGGGGCGTCTCCACTAGGGTACTGTAACATACTCCTAAATAGAAAGGGATTTCCTATCAAGGTGACTGTGATAGGTCATTCCTAGTTACGCAAATTTTGTATCCACTTGCCTTGGGCTTTTGGGAAAGTACAAATTGTGCAATAACATGCCCTGTTATTTTTAAGTTGACATTTTTAGAGAAAAAGGTGATATAAATACACCTTTCCAAATTCATTTTTACAAAACTCTTCCTCTCATAAGAGAGGAAAAGTCTGAAATTTTCACCCTAGTGGCTCCTTGGTTGAATTTTACTAGTGCGCACCACTTGGAGACTTTGCTATGGATTTTTTTTTTTATGATTTTTGGTGGAAATTTCTGTAACTAGATGTTTATTGCTTGATTATTCTTTGTGAAGTAAGTAAAATCTAAAATTTATTTTCACGCTTTGAATGGTTATGGTATATTTCACTTGTTCATGTTTAAGATTATGAAATTTATTGCTCTTAAACCCTAGGAGAGGGACATAAAGTGCTTCTTCCTCTCTCTATTCATTTTCCACTTGTTAAATATTGTCAAAAGGATCTTGTCTAGAAAGGATTCTAAAGCCATAAATTTCTAACACTTTAGAATTTTTTTTCTAGAGCTTGTTACAATTACTTTTTCAAGTGTACAAGGAGAAGAGGAATTCACTAGATCCTAAAAGAGCTTGCACTCTAGCCAAAATTCCATCGTTGAGACTTAGAGCTTGAGGCCTTGAAGTGCCAACACCTCAAGACATTATTTCCCCATTCTTAGACCATTATTATCATTTATTTCTCGAAGTTATTTGTTGTTTTTGTAATTGACTCCATAAGCCCAAAAGGCATTGATTTCTATTTCTCTTGTGAAGGATTGATCAAACAAACACTCAAACTTCATTCTCTCGAGCTTTTACTAACTATCTCTAACCCTAGCTTATCCTAGATTACTAATCTACTTGTTGTTGTTGCAAAACATTGCTACAACCATACTAACTATTGTAATGTTTTGCATACACTAACCTAAATCATAGCTAACTTACCCATAATTTTCTTGTGACAATTGTTAAATAATCCACTTGATATATGCTTAATTTTCATTGTCTTTTCTAGCAATTATGAGCACTAACTCTTGTGGTTGTTACAATTTACTCTTTTTTGTTATAAATTGTCATCAAACTATAATTTTTCTTCATCCATCATGCAATTTTACTATTTGATCCAAAAATCCTTAGATGTAAAATTAGTTCTTAAATATACATAATCATCTAACCAGATTTGGGAAATGAAGATCATCTTTGACTATTTGCAAATAACATGTGAATGTCTTACTTATCCATAAACTTCAATAACACTGATGAATAACTTGCAGAAATAAAATGCTAAAATGAAGTCAAGTAAGATCAACAACAATTCAAATGGCACAATAGCAATTTGTTAACAAAATTCACCCATCTTGGGATATGTCTCCAAGTCCCTTTTCAATAGTGAGACCACTCAATTAATGCTCAAATGCCAAAATTTTCAATGAATGGACTTATAAATACCAATGTTTTGAAGACACCCTTTAATTTTGTTGTGCAATCCTAGAAATAGAGGTCATTACTGAATTCCTTAGGAAATTCTTAGAAAAATGAGTGTAAACTCGAATATGTTATGAACAGGTGCTTAAAGACCCCTTTTGCACGCATAACGAGACTATGGGTCTCATACATGAAAAATTGGACTAAGAATTTCCATACATATAATTTGTACATAAAATAGACATCACCATCATATTCCTCTCGAAATTCTGAGAAAAATGAGTATAAACACTCTATACTTCCATCAAATAACTCTATGGCACGTAAAACGAGACAAACCCAAAACTATGAGCACCTCTTGCACGCTAATCGAGAAAATATGAAATTGGCACGAACTTCAATGGAACAAAATTCTATCTGGCACATAAATCCATGTCATATGTAGGCCATGCATTGAGTTTATATAGGCCAAACTTGGCCTAACAGAGCCCCTTTATTCTTAGATTGTATTGTTTAAACTTAAATGCAATTTATCTCATTTACATAGCAAAATCGAACTTGGAAGTCTGTTTGCTAAAGTTTTGTGTTGTTAGAGTGGACATCCCAGGGTCAAACTCACAGGCCTCGCCCTTCCCCAACACTGTGGCATATATTACCTTATATATATGAATATGTTATAACAAAATTTCGGGAGGTTATAACAAAGTGTAATATGTGTATTGGTTATATGGAACTCAGATAAACCATGGGTTGGGGGCTTTATCCCTTGACCCTTTTCCCACCAAATAAATATTTACCAAATCTTAAATATATTTCATGCCATATTAATGTTAAGTCCCATGTGTGTGGTGCAATGACAAAAGGGCGTTGGTGTAGAGTTATAGGAGGTCACAAGTTCGACCCCCATCGACCCCTATATTTTTGTTAAACCAAGCCATATAAGGCCAATGAGAGACTTCCATGTGGAAGTCTCTCATTGTTCCACCTGTATTGTACCCTGTATGGTCCACACCATGTGTCAAAACTCGATTGGTCCATGTAAGTGCCACATCATCTATAAGACCCTGTTGACTCAGCTTGCTACCTGCCATGTGTCACGTTGCGAGGTTTCCACATCAGCAATGTACATCATGTACATATGTGTCACGTGTCACCCTTCCAGTGGTGACATGTGTCACCTTTTTCATTTTTTGTTTGGTTTGATCGAAACTTTGATCGGCCATAACTTATTCATACGAAATTCATTTGAGGTGATTTTTGTGTCATTGGAGATCTATTGCTGAGACATACACAATGAATTCATTTTAAAGAGAATCTGAGAAAATAAATTTTTGAGCATTTTGGATCCTCTTGGACCTCTTTTGAGCGTTTTGGATCCTCCTGGATCACACCTCCCCACTAAAGAAATTCTGGACCTCCAAAAGTATGGATCATTCAGAAATGAGGTAAAGATATATTTTCCTCACTTGTCTAGTATCATCCATCCATGATGCTTGGATAATAAGCACCTGGTTCATCAAAACCATAATGAATACTAAAACAACATTGCTAATCAAGTTAACCATTCCCTTAAATTTGAAAACTCCACCATTCATTGTTGCAGTAGCCAACCATACTCCACTGATTAGTAATAAATTGAATATACAGATGCAAAAGAGAATGAAAAATCAACATATTTTTCGTTCTTAACAAGAACAACATTAACCAAATGACCTATTTTACTTTCAATCGTAGGCTATAAACCTGAATCCTGAAGACTAGAATTTTCACGTGCCCTATAGTGACAACTGTCAAATTAGTATTCATATGATGAGCTCTCACAATGAACTCAATCCCATAATTGAAAAGATGATACTTGTTATATTCCCTGTAGAAAATGTCCTTCCTATCATACAAGTATGGAATTCCCAAAACCATCCCGCAGATGTCAAGTGGAACCATGTCTAACTCTACCTCATCAATGAAACTAGATGCGATCATAAATCGTAACTTGCATTGCTTAGTTACTTGTACTTGATCATTATCAAAAATCCATCCCAAAGGATATGGTCTCGGATGAGACCTAGTTTCCAATCCCAAATTATGAGAAACTTGCTCTGAAATAATATTTACATGTGATCCACTATCAAAAAGTGTATCAATATTAGTGTGCATTCAGATAACTTGTAAATTAAACAAGTATTTTCTTTTCCTTCCATCAGGGAATACATTAGCCTTTGCAGAAGAAGTACACAAACTAAAACTTGCAACAGAAGATTTACCTTTGATGCCCATAGTTGTAACCTTAGTTTCATCCTCGGAATATGATCCAAGATCCTAAATTATGGTCGTGGTCTTCATTTTACCCTTCTTATGTTGAGACCACTTTCGCTTCAATTCTAGATGCAACTTCCAACAATTCTTCTCATAGTGTCCTTTCTTCTTGCAATGAGAACATGTAGGCTTCTTCTCTTCATCCTTCTTCATTGTAGGTTTCTTCATACTCTTCCATTTTTCCTTCGACTACTCATTGAATTCATGTGGCTCCTCTAATACATCCTCAACATGTTTTTCTTTGTTGGCTTCAAGATGAGTATCTTGTATTGACACTTCGTCATTATTAGTAGGATTAAACATCAATATAGTATGGCGAAGATATGGATGCATACCACCAATATACTTTAGAAGAGTCTCAGGAGTATGTAATGGAATTCCCAAAGACAATGCCTTCCTATTAAATTCTTGTGTATAAGCTTGGACATTTTTCCCTTTTCCTTGTTGTAAATGTTTCCAAGCAATCATTGATGTTTGCATATAAGATAATGGATAAAATTTCTTTCTTAATGCAATAATAAATTCAATCTAGGAAGAAATGATTTTACCATGTTGAATAAGATCAACTTGTGTCTGACTCTCCCACCATATCAAAGTTGTGTCACTCAGGAGAAGAGTATCCAACTCTATATTTGCAGTATCCTGTATGATTTTGTGTACCCTGTAATATACTTCAATCTATTTGACCCAATTATCCAACTTCTCTGCATTCAACTCTCCATTATAAGTAGGAAAATTAAACTTTACATCTAGCTTTAACAAAGGCAAATCATGAGAATGAGAAGATTTCTTAGAATGATTTTTCCTCTTATGAGAAGAATTTTCACTTCCATCAGAAGAAGAAGAAGATGATGATGATGATGGGGACAAATGAGGCTATGGGGGTTCTTTAGCTTCTCCTTCTTCTTTAACTGATGTTCCCGATGGACCACCTTCATTTTGATTATGAGTTCCTCTTTGTATTTCTAGGTCTTCCAACAATTCCTTCACCATGGTTTTCATCTCAATGAACAATTTTAGAAACTCCTTACCATCCTCACAAAGAACATCTTCATGCTCCATTTCTTTTCTTGGAAATATTTGTCCAATTTTAGGATTAAATTCTTCAAGTGTTCCTTCACCTCGCTTAGATTTGGACCTTGTAAGCATTCACTTGTAAATACACATCAAAACCAGCTCTGATACCAACTTGATCGAAAAATTATTAGATGTAAAATTAGTTCTTAAATACATATAAACATCCAACCAGATTCGGGAAATGAAGATCGTCTTTGACTATTTTCAAATAACATGTGAATATCTTACTTATCCATAAATTTCAATAAAACTGATGAATAACCTGTAGAAATAAAATGCTAAAATGAAGTCAAGTAAGATCAACAACAATTCAAATGGCACAACAACATTTTTTTAACGAAGTTCACCCATGTTTCTCTACGTCTCTGGGTCCCATTTCAACAGTGAGACCACTCAATTAATTCTCAAATGCTAAAAATTACAATAAATGGACTTATAAATACCAAGTTTTTGAAGACACCCTTTAATTCTACTGCTCAATCCCATAAACAAAGGGCATTACTAAATTCCTCACAAAATTATGAGAAAAATGAGTATAAACACGACTATGTTCTGAACAGGTGCTTAAAGACCCCTTTTTACATGCATAACAAGACTATGGATCTCATACATGGAAAACTGGAATATGAATTTTTGTACATATCATTTTTACACAAAATAGACATCACCATCAGATTCCTCTCAAAATTCTGAGAAAAATGAGTATAAACACTCTATACCTCCCTCAAAGAACTCTATGGCATGCAAAACTAGACAAACCCAAAACTATGAGCACCTCTTGCATGCAAATTGAGAAAATCTGAACTCAAATACATGTCGTATGCAGGTCGAGCGCTTAGTTTATATAGGCCAAACTCGGCCTAACCAATCCCCTTTATTCTTAGACTGTATTGTTTAAACTTAAATGCAATTTATCTCATTTACATAACAAACCTGAACTTGGCGGTTCGTTGGCTAAAGTCTTGGGTTGTTAGAGAAGAGGTTCTAGGGTCAAACATGCGGGCCTCGACCTTCCCCAATATTGTGGCATATATTACTCTATGTATATGAATCTATTATAACAAAGTTTTGGGAGGTTATAACAAAGTTTAATATGTGTATTGGTTATATGGAACTCAGATAAACCATGGGTCGGGGGCTTTAGCCCTTGACCCTTTTCCCATCGAATAAACCTTTACCAAAGCTTAAATATATTTCATTCCATAGTAATTTTAATTCTCATGTGTGTGGCACAATGGAAAAAGGGCGTTGGTGTATAGTTATAGGAGGTCATAGGTTCAACCCTTGTCGACCCCTATATTTTTGTTAAACCAAGCCATATAAGGCCAATGGGAGACTGCCACGTGGAAGTCTCTCATTGGTCCACCTATATTGTACCCTGTATGGTTCACACCACATGTAAAAGCCTGATTGGTCCATGTATGTTCCACATCATATATATGATCCTGCTGACTCAGCTTGCTACCTACCATGTATCATGTTGTGAGGTTTCCACATTAGCATTGTACGTCCTATACATATGTGCCACGTGTCACCCTTCCAGTGGTGATACGTGTCACATTTTTAAACTTTTTTTCTGGTTTGACCAAAACTTTGACCAGCCATAACTTCATCCAAACTCCGTTTGAGGTGATTTTTTCACCGTTGGAAAGATATCGTCGAGCTCTACACAATGAAGTCATTTTCAAGAGCATTTGAGAAAATCATTTTTTGAGCATTTTGGATACTCCTTGACATCTTTTGAGCATTATGGATCCTCTTGGATCACTGCCTATTGTCTATTTAGGTCTTATTATCATAATTGTACTTGGAAATTTCTATATACATGCTATATTGTTCTTGTTCTGGGTGAGTACACCAATTACTCTTCTTTGCCTCAAATTCTCAGACATATACGTTCTTGACTTGGATGACCAGAGAGAGAGGGGTATATCTTAACCATATCCCTAGTCTACCCATCCCTTTAGGTCATCGGGGATGCCTCCATTGGGTTGGACCTTCATCCATCCCTAAAAATGGGGATTTCTCACTGAGGTGACAGTGGTGGGATATCATGTTATTACGTCAATTTCACCTACTTGTCTTGGGCTTTGGACAAGTAAAAATTGTGTGATAACAGACCCATTTTGTTGGTCATGCTACTCTTAAGAGATAAAATTCCATATCCTCCTAGTGGTCTAGACGTGAGATTATATGAAATTTGGTTATTGTAGGAATTGGGTCCAAGGGGAAAACGATGCAATACTTTGGAACATAGCTTTAGAAATCTACTCAACTATCTTGTGGATTCAGAATATTGTTAACTCCACTTAAATTCACTTTTAAAATCTAGATTTCAATATTGCGATGCATTTTCATAAGGAAAAGGAAATGCCAATTGTTTAAACCACCAATGCAGGTTGGAATGCCAAACATCATCACTTAGCAATGTTACCTACCTTCATGAACTAGAATGATGACATCAACAATGACGCATTGAGAATTGTGATTGGTCCATGTTATCCCCTGTTTCTAGGTATAACTAAGGCGATCATGTCTCAAGGCCCTTAGGTTGAAGACATGGAGTATCGAGAGACAAATGACTGACAAGATCCACATGCACAGATAGAGACCCACTTCACCATTGCACATCCTCATTTCATCACGATGGAATTCACCACGTAATCTTACTTCCAGAAGACAACATTTTTTTCTCCATGAGGTACAAGTCAGGTATTGTGGTAAGTGTCCCTTTAATACTTGAGGCATTTGAATATGTTGCATTTAAATATGCTTTTGATTATAAAACGTATGCTTGGAAATTATGCTCTTTTCCCTATTTCACCTTGGTGGTTGACATTGTGCCCTAGTAAGTGGTCGCCCTTAGGGATGGGTTTGCTACTAGGAGGTCCCCTTGATGTGTCATCGCGCCATTCCCGACCATACTTATCATTTGTCACACTTCATCCTTTTCATCTCCTTATCTTTTGGGATTTTCGGGTATATTGATCCAAGAAGGGATTGTACCTCATTTCATGGGAAGAAAGGGCTGAATTCCCATAGGGAATGTAGCTGGAAAAGGATAAAATACAAAACCATAACCTTCCATATGCTCTCCCAAAGAAGTATTGAGAACAATGAAACATTTCTCCTAAAACAAATCAAAGACCTGCAAAAGCAAATTACACATATATAAATGTCCCACTTGTTGAGGGATCTACACAAGTGTGTTACACCATTTGTCTTACCCATATGGCACTTTGTGTACCTCTCGCCTCAAGTGACACTGTGGTACTACCCCCCAAGATTTATCTTACCCATTGGGAGTACCCAGTTGTTCTGGACCTTAATTAATTAATGGAAAATAAATGGTCTTTGAAAAAGGATGCATTGAAAATGAAGGTGCAACACACCCTCTACAAAGGCACCAATAAATGAGACAATATGAACCCTTGTATGTCATGAACCCCATACCTAAGAGTCTTACCCCCATCCACTTAATCTTCTCCACATGACTTAGAGAGGTGTTAATCGGGGAAGCACTCCTTGACTTAAGGAATGAATCACCCAATAGGTCATCTTGTCAACCCTCCCATACCTAAACTTGGAAAATTGCATAGTCTCTTTGAGAACTTGTTATATTTGATAAGGTATTTTTTTATGCACATGTTTATATGGATCTTGTATTAAATGTGATTTTAATTTCCATGATACATCTGACTTGAGATATTTGGATGGCGCACTTGTCTGTCTTTGCAGGACCTTGTTTGATGGGAATTTTGGAGGAACAAGCCCAACTTAGGACTTCATTGGGGCAGGAATCCCGTCGGTTGGATGCCATGACCCAGACTATGGGGCAAGACAAGAGGTTGGATGTTTCCTTTGTAGGTAAGAGAGAATAACTTGGAGTTGACACCTAGCCCTATCTATCCCAACGACTTGCCTTTGGAGGCCTTTCACCACACTTTTGGGGCTTGAAATCTTGACTAGGGATAGGGTTTGGTGGTGATGATGATGTTTTGATGGAAACTTGGCACCTTTGAATGAGGAGGATCCCTTGCACCATGAAGAGGATCATATTGCATGAAGGGGAGGCCTTAGGAGGCCCGACGACTTCCTCCTTAAGCACAACGACTTGCTAAATGTGCCAAAATTTCACCCTAGAAGGGGTTGACGTCACACTTAGGGTTTTCTTTTGTGCAATTTTTAAAGTTAAAATCAAATTACTTTGTAAAGGGGAAAAATAAAGGGGGGTGGCCCCCTTATTTTTTGGTTTACCCTAATTTTATGTGGACAAATTATTTTTGAAAGCCTAGTATAAATAAAGTCTTGAATCATTTCATTTTTATCATAGCTCTCTCATAAGAGAAGACTACTTGGGCATTTTGGATTATCTCTCTCTTGTGCAACATTTTTGGATGCTTGGTATGGTATATTGTGGAGCTAAAGTGGTGTGCACCTCTTGGAGGATTTTATTCTTTCATTTTGATGGAATTTGATTGGTAAAGCTAGGGTTTATCTTGCTATCTTGTGAAATTGGGAAGGAAATTTCTGAAATTTGTTGGTATTTTCTTCTTGTTTCATTCTATACTTGTCTAAACCCTTGGAGAAGTATAAGGGCATACACCCTCCACCAAGTTCCACCTTATTTGCAATTTGATAAATCATTTCTACAAGGTTTCTAGGAGGAGTAAAAGGGATTACACCCTCCTAGAGGCTAGATTTACCTTTTTGTTTTTGCATGCTCTAGGGAGTAAAATGGCTTACACCCCTAGAGATATTGTGGATCCAAATCTTATAAAAAAGAATCCATTTAACCAATAGATTCAAAGCACTAATTTGAAAATTGCATTGGAGAAACAAAATAATTGCATTGGATAACGTGTTTTGCTGAGATATTTCAATTATTCTAAGTGGAATAAATTTTAAATTCTTTAATATTGCTTGATCCACTAGGGAATCTAGCTTAGACAAGTATATCTTGTTGTTGTTATAAATTTATACTGTGGGCATTAGGGATGCAACAAACTCATTCAAAACTCTTTCTTTTGCTCACTTTTCAACCATCAGAATTTGTTAGAAAGATGCCATAATTATATACTAATCATTTTGCATCATTTGGGTGGTTTACATGTGATTTTTTTGGTGGTTGAATATTGATTTTGTTGGAAAATTGATTTTCATTGATGTCGACTTTAGAGGAATTATATAAGCCTCTAGATGTATTGAGTATAATTGAAGAAGTCTCCAAAGTGTTCCCCTTATGACATTGCTTTAAGCATGGCCCTCACGGAAAGACGCTTTGAAGAAGTATATAAGGAACCTAGAAGTGTGGTCATGAGGCCCAATATTGACTGAAGAAAATGAGGTTGGAGAAAATTACAAGTGCATACAAAACCCTCATACATGGATATTCATTGTCATGTCGTTTCCAATGATAGGTAGTACGTCACGTAGTTCCTCACGGTTGGAGAGTTATGAGGTCATGAAGTTGGAAGCCCCGAAGAATGGTTAAGAAGCCCATAAACAGTTGAAACAAGAAGTTACAAGTCATTCATTAAAGGGTAAAATGATTATAAAAATAAAGTACAGGTCGGCCCTAAAGTGAAGAAAAGAAGTCACTTGGAAAAGTATAAATACACCTCAAGAAGCCTCTCATCTTTACACAAAAGTTTAATGCTCATATATATTTCAAGTGATATTTTTGTAAACATGTTCGTAGCATATTTGAGGAAGGGATCTAAGGAAGAAAGGAGTGTGAAAGTTTCGGAGTTATAGAGAAGGAAGGGTTTCATGAAACCCTAATTTAGTTGACCCCCGTGGTTCAGGCTACTGGTGTCCCGCAAGGCACCCCTGCGAGTTGTTTATTTCCTATCACATGAGGCCCTGTGTGATAACTAACATCTGTCCAGTGAGGCTAAACCAGATTTGAAGAAGGATGCTTGGTTCATCTTGTAGCAAGGTATGATGATACAACAAGGTTGTTACAAGGTCTGAGATGGTATGTATCAATTCTTCTTCATGAGTAAAGGTATGTCTTTTATGTGTTTGTTTGAGGCTTGTATCATGGATGGTATGGAACATTCTTAAGGCATGTCTTGGAGGCCCTTTTGGTACATGATTGCATATGGTTGAGGTTCATGTCTTGGTTATATTGATACATGTTTGAGACATATCCTTAGTACATTGTGTATGGTTTTTATGGTTCATTTTTAGAGGCACATCTTTGTGATGATAGGCGCATGTGTGAGGTATATACTTGGTATATGATCTTGGTTGTTATGGTGCATGCTTGAGGCATATTGTTGAGACAATGGTATATGGTTTAATGTATGGTATATGTTTGAGGAATATCTTGGATACATTGGATTATATCTTTGGTACAAGGTGTATGGCATGATTGAGACATATCATGAGTGATATGGTACATGGTTGATACATGTTATGTGTTGTAATTACTAATACAACTGAGAGGCGGGGATGAATCAGTTGTATTTGAGCTTAAACAATTTTAACTCTATTAAAATATTCTTAATCTTTCTTCAAGTGATCATCAACATTATACAACATATGGACAAAAAAAGTAAAAAGCATCAGTCACACATAAGGTATACACAGAGACAG
>SNQJ01S0119724.1:0-16672 GCA_010110895.2 Picea sitchensis
AAATCTTGTGATTATGTTCTCATAAATAAATTTCACTGCAACCTCTTTAGTGCATGTTTCGACTGGTTCTGCTTCCTCCCACTTAGTCACATATTCAACTGCAGTGATAATATATTTTGTGCCTATTATTTTTTCTCTCTAAGGAAATGGACCGACAAAGTCAATGGCCCAAATCGCAAATGGTCAATTAAAATTGACCATCTGTAGTGACATTTAATTATTCCATATAAGGAGACCCATTCTTTTACAACTATCACATTTCTTGATCTGTTCCCAACAATCCTTATGTATATTCAACCACCACAGAACCACCTGAAGTTTCTTTCGCGTTGTCATGTCAGCCTGAAAGTGGCCCCCAACTGGCCCTGCATGTGCCTTGTTGATAATTTATTCTCTTTCATGTTCTATAGCACATCTCCTTAAGATGCCATCATGTCCAATTTTATATAATTACATGTTTATGATTGTGAATGGTGCTTCTTTTAGAGCTAACACTTTCTTTTTATTTTCTAAGAGCTCTTTGGGTGCCTTCCCTTCCTCCAAGAAATTTGCTATCTATTCCATATCTTTTGGTGCTTCTTTGAAACAAAATATATGTGCGTTTGGAAGGTCGTCCTCTATTATGGTCGAGTCCTCCCTTGTCTCGAGTCAGGAAAAATGGTCGGGTCCAACGTTCTTTTTACCAGGTCGAAAAATTATGTCGAACTAAATTTCTTGGAATAGTAATAACCAATGACAATTTTTTCCTTGATGAACATGTTTATTGACTAAATATTTCAATTCTCTATGATTTGTAAAGAATGTGAATGGGTTTGCCAGTAAGTAGTGTTAGAATTTATACAAAGCAAATATCATCGACAAGGATTCCCTTTCCATGGTTGAGTAATTCCTTTCTACTTTATTCAACTTCCTACTGGAATACACGTTCGGGTGGTCAATTGGCTCATCATATGGTTGCTCTAGAACCGAGCGGACAATGAAATTTGAAGCATCGAGACATGAAACCTTCTCAACGAGTTGGGGAATTTTAGAATGGGGGCTTCGACCAGTTTCATCTTTAAAATTTTGAATGACTCCTGGAAGTATTGACTCCATCTAAACTCAATTTCTTTCTGAAGTAGCTCATCCATTGGAAAAGTGATATTTGAATAGTAGCGTATAAATTTTCAGTAATACCCAATATGTGAGAGAAAGATTTTAATCTGTTTCTGATTTACATGTTGCGTCAAGTCGAGGATGATTTTCATTTTTTCCATGTTGACTTTTACACCATCATTACATACCTTGTGGCTTAAGAGAATGCCAATTGGTGTAGAAAATATGAATTTCTTAATATTGAGAGACACTTGGATTTTTCTTCATCACTCCAGCATTAATCTGCGCCATTATATCTGGTTTTTGAATAGGTTGTATATATTCCAATCATCCAAGTATAGAACCATTATTTTGTCGATGTATTCTTTAAATGGTTTTACTACTATTCTTGAAAATATTGTTGGGAATTATTTATCCCAAATGGAATTACGTTATAGGAGAAGGAGCCAAATTTAGAGACAAATGCCATCTTCGGTTGATCTTCTTTAACTATAGGGACTTGATTATATGCCAAAAATCCATTTGAAAATGAGTAGCATTCACGACCTGCAACTTCATTAATTATTTTGTTGTCAAGTGGAGTGAGGAATGAATCCATTAAAGTTAGTTTGTTGAGACCTCTAAAGTGGACACAAATTTTGAACTTCTTAGGGTCGTGCTTCTTCAGTTGAACCACCATAGGAATTTCCCATTCTTTTTTGTTGATTGGATATATGATTTCTGCTGATAACATTCCTTTGATTTTTTTATGAACGATGGGCTTGTATTTGTGAGCTAATTTGTAAGGAATCTTTTTTATTATCTTTTCTCTTGGAATGAGTTAAATTTTCATTTCTCCCATTTCTTCTACAAGAAATTTTAGATATTTATAGTATCGTGCAAATAAATATTGATATTCTTTGAGTAAGTTGACTATGTCGGTTGTCTCCTTCTTTGTCCAATAGTCTCCTACTTGTGCCATTTTTGGTCGATCATCATTTTATATATTGAACTCTTTTTTCTTTAATTCAACATTCATTCACTATGGTGGTTTTTCTGATTGAAGATGTCGATCCTCTTCTTCAATTTTGGTGAAGCTCGCTGGAAATTCGGGTTATTCAATTTTCTCCTTTTCTTCCTTAGATATTTTTAATACTTATTTTACATGGTTTTGCATCACTAGGTGGTCAATTTTCCATCAAAAAATATGGCCAAGGAAGGCTGTATTTTCCATATAGATTCTTCTTACTGTTGAAACAATGTGGCAAGATAATGTGAATCCTTCGTCGACTGTCATATTACATTTTTCCTTTTGTATAGCTGGTGTTGTTTTTTCTAAGAAGAATTTAATTTGTTGTGTTATTTATCTTAGATGTTCCTCCTACGAAATAAATTCGAAGAATTTGATAAAATTTTCTTTAATGTCGGTCCAATTGAGTGTATGGCCACATGCTTCTTTGATTTTGTACCATTTATTTGGAATTTCATCTAGTGGGTTTGGAAACATGTACGAACATACCTTTTCATCTCTATATCCTATTCTACGTCATTCATTCTCACAACAGTTGATATGTTCGATTGGGTTGTAGACAACATTGAAGATAGGGATGTCGACTGCTTTGGATAGTTTCTTTTCTCGAAAGTGTTCTACAAAGTAAGTGGATATATTTATCGAAATTTTTAGTCTTGGGGAATGTGTTTCCCACCATCTTACAGCTTGAACTGTGAAGGTTTATACCATGTTTTAAGTTCTACCTTGTTCTTCGACAAATTTAGAAACTTCCCTGCCATGCATCGACAAAGTGTTTCGTTCGTTGTAACGTAGTAGATTTTTCATCATGCTGTCGATCAGAATAAGTGTAGGAGTTTGTCGAAGTCTCTTTTAATAAACTATAGGTACTTCTTAAATTGAGTAGCATGTTATGGGACATTTAATTGGGATGGATTAAATGGTCCAACAATATTTTGAGTGTGCCTCATTGTTACAACCCTAAATTTCACCAGACTTGCATACCTGGCATCAAGCCATCTAACTTGCTATCTTTTCCAAATCCATCACTGAACAACTCTTATAAAAACCATTGTTTTGAAGGTGTACGCACCCTGCACCATTACTTACCACGTACACACTCTTGCTGAGCCACTACAACCCGCGTACACTCACAAAATATCGCAGAAAATGAAAATTGGAAAGGGATACGGGTTTCTGGGCCATTACTTAACCCTTTGACCGCCCATAGCCAGTCACCCCAACTGTTACTATCTCTTTTGGCTTATAAAAGAAGGGTTTGGGGTCCCATTCCAAGGATAATCATGAGAGCAAAGAAACTTTGCCCATTTTATCATTCCCCCTTTGCCCCAATTGCAAGCCCTTGCCATTTCCCTAGAGAGGAGAAGAAGACATGGAAGTAGTTGGTGCATGGTGAAGAGGATCCCAGGAACAAGTTCGAGGAGTAGTGTCGGTCCCATGTTGTAAGTGAATTTTTGTGAGATTAATATAAAGAAGTACTTTTTCCGCCTTGCCAAATGATGTCTTAAATATTTATGATTTGTTTACATTTCTTGTTTATGATGTTTAACCCACTAATCCATATATAGAATGCATGCTTGTAGTTTCTTGTTTGTCTTTTAATGAATGCAGGTCAGCCTTGGGAGGATATTTGTAGTCGCGAAACAACTAAGCACAAAGGGATCGACATTGGACACGGAGTTTAAGGTAGGCCTACCTGATCCCTCTTTCTTGTCTTTTATGTATGATTGTGGGGTAATGTCGAGATAATGATTAAAAGTAGGAGACTTTAGATGGTTAGCTCTTCCTACACTTTAGAACCCTAGTGTTTTCCATAGAGGGGTTTTGCTGCTATAGCAAAATTGGCGACCATCATGGGGACATCTCTAGGGTATTTGGGGATATTTATTTTTGGGTTCTTTGAATCAATTTATTTACTATTTTCTAAGTTTCTGTAAGCTTCTATGTCTTTAAGGGATGTTGGTCTTCCATACCAGTACTCCTTGCCTGTGGTGGACTGTTGGTTTTCATTCTTTTTGAGGAGTTACAGAGGTGTACACGGCCTGTAGTGGGCCTGCACGCATGCATACATGCCCTGCCTTTGGACAACCTGCTTACATACGCTGGCTACTGAAGTGTCAGTAGCGTGTCTGTGTTGAGAATTTTTTTTTTTAAGGAGAGGCAGTCATCCTCTTCCCTGTCAGAAGTCACACTTCTCAAGGGTTTTCTTGATCTAGTCCTAGTCTCTGTTATAACAGTCTATAGCCTAGGTTTGACTTCAACATAGATTTTGCTTATCAAAATATTTCTTTTTCTTTCTTTGATAGGGTTTTTAGACAAGTTTGTGAGTCTGCTTTGATCTGCATGTTTGGTATTGTCAGTGACTCCTTGCGATCTGCATTTGGGCCTAAATTCATTTCTTGGTCTTGACTTATCGTCATTTTCCCCTTTTTTTCTTTAGAAGAAAAGAAAAGAATTCATTTTCAAATTTATTGTTTTGAAGCATAAAACAATAAAAAAAAACTTTCATTTCTTTGTTTGGTAAAGTAGTTTAGGTTAGTTGTTTCATTTACCAAGGAAAAATAAAGTTTTCTTAAGTTCTTTACTTGAGTGCTTAGGACATTAAGTAGCTCATAGTCGAACGAAATCTTGTTTTAAGTTTTTGTTTTCAAAGATCTAAAAAAAGTTGTTAAGAAAACTTTGGTTAAAGAATTTAAATTGGCAAATCTTTATTTGTGAAGAAAGAAGTACTTTTGTTTCCAGTATCATCTTATGCTCTTCTCTTTCGTCTCTTAAATAAAATCACTGGTTTCACTTTCGTTCCTTTTGACTTAAGTCAGCCACTAAAATTAACTCTTAATTAGAAGTTATTAGACTTTGTGTTTGAAGGGTCCATCAATTTAGTCTAGGCTAGAGCCTTGATTTAGGATTGGAGAGGAAACTCTTCAAGGTTACAAAAACAAACATAAGAGTTTGAGCTAGGGAGTGCTTGAAAGTCTGGTAACCGTGAAAGTTATCCAGGAACCCCCTCTAACATAGGGGCTAAACACGAGGTCACGTGTGGAAAGGTACCGGAGATAACCCCTCCAAAGTTGGACCAAGCGTAGTGGGGAACACATATAAAGGGCTTATCTTGGGATTTCGTTGATCGAATTGGCCACAGAGCTTCGTGGGTCTCGAATCTATTTGAGGTCCTCAGTCATATTCTAGAACACTTTCTTTCGATACCCTTGATAGGTTTCGGGCTTGATACCCTGCTCATTGCAGTCCACCCGATTGTCGACTATACCCACCTGGTGACTGTTCACGCACTGACAACCTAGTTGCCTTTATCTTAGTGACTTACATAGGTGACTGCAGGGGTACACCGCGGTACCTAGGGTAGACATCGGGCCACACTTTGTAGATTATACCCAAAGGCTGCTTCTGTATTTGAGTTTCACTTGCACCGATAAGTTTCTCTAGTGTTGGCTGTTGTAATTGTTCTTCCAACTAGCTAGTAATATGCTTGTCTTATCTCATAGGAGTGTTTTCTAGTGTGTGATGGTTTTTTTTAAAGATTATAGAAAGCCCTAGTGTGTCATTGATCTTCTCACAAACTTGAGGATCAGGAGCTCCATCGAATGCGAAGGATTTTGGGCCCGCCACCGGTTGATATCGAGCCACCCCCTCCACCGTTAAGGCGAAAACTAGACCAACAAGGGTCTTTTGAGGCGACCGAGTTACATGAAATTGTTCCTGACTCATCTATGAGAGGAGAACATTTGATTCTGGAAGAACCAACCATTTCTAACCTCAGAGTGGAAGCTCTTGGTTTGTATAAACCTCCAATAATTGATCTATCGATGCCCATAGTCATACAGGTTCAACCTTATGAGCGTTAGGTAGTGTCACAAGCAACAATGGAAACAAATGCTACTAATTCTTTAAGGAATAATTATATTCCCTCTACGATTGTCACTGTAAGGGGTGTTCCTCCTCCTAACCAACCGTCGTCAAACCATACCACTATGGTCTCGACTGCCTCTGCCTCGAACAATGGTATGATTCCATCTATGGCAGTGATCACTGCTCCACTCACCTAGAGTTCGACAAGCCCTCGATTCTCATATGGGGTGCCTGGCTTCAGTACGAGCACTGTCCTTTCCTACTCCACTCTATATACTTTAGGTCTCGGGGCAGGGAGCTCCAAGGCTCCTCTTCGAGGATCCATGGGGGGCACTTCATATCCCTATAATGCTTTCCCTTATGGAGGGGGTCATATACCTCTTTCGTCCCCTTCACTCGGCAGTGCTCACCAACACTCCACCGAGCCGAACGTAAACTATAGGTCGTTTGGAGTAGGTAGTCAAGGAATTCCTTCTTATAGCATGCCAGTAGGTTCAACACCATTCTCTTTGTTCAACGCATTTGGTAACAACACATTCTCATTAGTTTCCATCTCGGTCGGGGGAAACCCTGGTTATGGACAAAAAAATCCTATGCAGAGTACTATTTCTACACAGGGGACAAACTTAGGAATTCCTTCCTCACAAGGACCTTGGAATTCATGGTAGGGATCAGTTCCCTTGTCATGGATGTCAACTGGGGGAAACCCCTTCCATAGCCAATGGAACCTTGGGCAGGGCTCAACACCTATGCTCATCGGATCGGCAGGGGGCAACCCTTCCCAAAATACTTGGAATGCGACGCAAGCCCAACCCTTTACGTCCTATTATGGGAGTCAACCAATGATGTCTCAATAAGAGAAGAATCCTTATGCTGGCCATGACCATGGTTATTACTAGAACTCTGGCCAACAACCTCACTTTTCCTAGCAACCTGGTGCTAGCCAAACCCCAGGCTCCTTTTTCCCTGGTTATAATCAAGAACCCAAATTACCGTTTATGGAAACTTTGCACTTACCAAACTTTACAAGTTTATTAAATGACCCCATCTATCACAATCCACATTAGCCTCCGATGCCAACCAAGTTTCCTTCGAACATTCCAAAGTTCAAAGCTAAGCCTAATGAAGATCAAGGCGATCATGTAACTACCTTCCATTTATGGTGCTCGTCCAACTCTTTGAGAGATGACTCCGTCCAGTTGCGTTTGTTTCAATGCACTCTCATCGGGAGTGCTTTGAAATGGTACATCGAGCTCGACCACTCAAGATACTCTTCCTTCAACGAATTGGCAATGGATTTATTAAACCATTTACAATTACATATGAGATACGACGCCGACACCAAATTGTTGGCCAACTTTGAGCAGACAAAAGTGGACCATATCTCAGATCACATCCGATAATGGAGACATGGGAAGAGTTTAATAAAAGTACCAGTCCCACCAACATTCCTGATTGAGTGGTTCCTTAAGTCTTTAGTACCCCAGTTATCTAAAGACATCGCAACCTCAGGGGTATTTTTAGAAGAAGAAGCGATAATGAGAGCTCAACAACTAGAGATGATTTACTCTCAGTCTGGTTTACTTTACGAATTTTTGCCAGATGCACCATGGTTGATACTTGAAAAGACCAGACAGAGATCTGGACCACATGCTGATGGTATTGTTGGTTCAACACAAATGAAGCCTGTTGATCAAATGTCGAATCAATTACAACAATTGTCAATACAACAGACAACGGCCAACCAAACCACTGGTTCGGCTACTCCCCCTACTCAAATGCCGGATGTACACAGTGTGAAATCAACAAACCCAAAGGCCACCCAACATCCTGACGAAAAAAATAAACAGCAAAAGAAAGGTAAGAGTGATAAGAAACCTAACAATAATGTTGGCGAGGGAAACAAAGAAAATAAGTCGAAGTATCCATGTAATCTTTGCACAAAAGACCATCCAACTCACTAGTTCCCTCGGCTTGCGAAGGCCCAGAAGTTATCGGTACATCAAAAACCTACCATGTTAATGAATCCATTTCCACATGGGCATAATTTAGCTCAAGCCTCTTCAAGCATGGAAGGGGTCGGTCAGGGACCCCCTCTGTCTTCGAATAATCCTTCGTCTGTGAATGTGTACATGATGAAAGGTAGCATTGACATAATGACTAGGACACACGACTACAAAATGCCAAACACCTCTGAGAAGGGTAAAGAAGTTGAAAACCCATCTCTTCCTCTCTAGATTGAGAAGACATTGGGCCAAACAATGACACGCATCCCCAAAGGTGCATTCAAGAAAGCTTCCCACAACCCAAATGCAAGGGCCGCCTAGAACTACTATGTGGTGGAGGATTTGTCACAAACCCCTTCTGCAATGTCGGCTTTGGAATTCCTCCAGAGATACCCTTCCCAGAGAAAGGATCTGTTAGCTTCCTTAGGATCTACTGAGAATTGTAATCTGGGAACGATCATGCTTGATATGGCCGAATTAAAACCTTGTCTTCCTTACCACGTAGCATTTCGGATAGTAGTGGCTTACACCATGAAAACTTTTACTCAGAACATTTTATGCATGGTGGTTGATGAGGGCTCCTCAACATGGGTGATTTCTTTGGCGTGTTGGAAGGCCATTGGCCAACCGGTTTTGTTTCCATCACCTACTCTCCTTACCTCTTTCGAGGGTCGTTCGTTTTGACCACATGGAATCATCCCCTCTTTTCCCATGCAGTTAGGGGGGAAGACCGTGTGCGTTGAGGTTGAAGTGATCGATGCGTCTCTTGACTACAATCTCTTGTTAGGAAGGAGTTCGGCCTATTCTATGCAAGCAGTGGTCACGAGAGTTTTCTGGGTCTTGTTATTTCCACACGAGGGCCAGATCATGTCCATTGATCAGTTATCCTTCTCCTGTCCTGACCCTTCATTAGGGGTATCCATTGTCCCGATGATTAATAACCCTCAGCCTGACATCGTCAAAGTAGGGGTTGGTTTGTTCCCACCTTTGATGGGTAATTTCAATTAACCGCCTCCGACCAGCAATGTCCATTACATATCGACTGTCCCCGACCAGCCTAGGGCTGAAATATTTCAAATCTCGTCATTTCGCATGACTTACTTTAACGATCCATGGAATCTTCCTTCCCCATCATCTACGATGGAAGGGACAGGGAAGCATGGCATGACCATGCCTTTGTATGTGATAGAATTTGCGTACTCTATAGTCCAGCAAGCTTCCGCTGACCCCAATCCGACTCCTGCACAAGAGTTAGATCTGGTTCCCGAGCCTACTTGGACTCAAGGTTCCCTCATCGATATTGATTCTTTAGACTTAGTCTTACCCTCAGATGAGGTGATTATTTAGGGAATGACTAGTCCGAATAGACTCTAGGATGATCTTCATCCCAGATATTACTTCCTCCCAAAGTTAAGAATAATTGAAGCAGGTGAATTCACTCTGACTATGACTAGAGATAAGGCTTGTTCTATCAATCCTTTGGCTATGCACACTATTTACACTGAAGGAAATATGACAACCATTGCTAAAACGATACCTATTGATATCTCCAGAATCCTTGGCATCATGGAGAATATCTTCGTTGGAGCGGATTTCTCCCCTGAGGAGATTCGAATCTATACATATTTATTTAAAGAATTTTGTGACGTGTTTTCCTGGTCTTACGAGGAAATGCCAGGCATAGATCCAAGAATCATTGAACATGAAATCATGACGTATCATGATGCTAAGTCGGTCCGGAAGAAGCTTCGTCCAGTTAATCCTAGGAAAGAAACAACTATTAAGGATGAAGTAGATAAACTACTCAAAACTGGTTTCATCTACCCCGTCCAATTGACTCAATGGGTGTCAAATCCTATGTCAGTCAACAAAAAACAGGGTATGATTCACGTATGTATGGATTTCCATGATTTGTACAAGGCTTTTCCAAAGGATAATTTCCCTACGCCATTTATTGACTAGATAGTTGATGAATGTGCAGGTTGCGAGGCTTTTTCTTTCATGGATGGTTTTTCGGGATACAATTAGATACAGATCAAGCCCGAAGACCAACAAAAAACCTCTTTCATTTTTCTGTGGGGTACATTCACTTATCGAAAGATTCCTTCTGGTTTGAAAAATGCTAGAGCTATTTTTCAATGGGCCATGTCTTTTGCTTTCCATGACCTCAAACACATAGTCGAGGCTTATCTCGATGATTTAGTGTCACGATCTCGCAAGAGAGATGATCATCCCACACACCTCTGACTTGTCTTTGAGTGATGTCACTACTACCGGATCTGCTTGAATCCAAACAAATGCAGTTTTTGTCTCACATCAGGTCGTTTGCTTGGTTTCATAGTTTCAACAATAGGGATCATGGTCGGTCCTCTAAAGTTTGAGGCGATAGTTCAGTTGCCTCCCCCATGCACAATCCCTTAGCTTTAGAGTTTACAGGGAAAAGTGAACTGTTTATGGCGTTTCATCACAAACTATGCCGAGATCATAAAGGGTTTTATGTGTTTATTGAAGAAGGGCGTTCCTTTTCATTAGGACAAAGCCGCTCAACGCTCTTTCAAAGCGTTGAAACGCGCCCTCACATCTACCCCTCTGCTTCAGCCACCCAATTATAATAAAGATTTCTTATTATACTTGGTCATTGCAAATTCGACCATCGGCATGGTATTGGTTCAGGAGGATGATTTTCTCTCAAAATATGTGATCTATTACCTAAGCCAAGGCCTGGTTGGACCGAAACTCAATTATTCCCATGTTGAAAAACTTGCATTGGCAGTAGTTCATGCTGTCCAACGGTTCCATCATTACATCTTGTTTCGCAAGACCACTGTCATTATTGTTGTGAATCCATTTCAATACATATTGACATGATGTGTAATCGGTGGAAATATCAGTAGATGGATAGTTATCCTCCAAGAATTTGACTTGGATTTTGTCTTGGCGAAATCCAAAAAGTCGTTGGTATTTGTGGAACTCATTTCAGAACTTCTAGTCGAATCAGGTGATGTTATACCCGAAGAGTCACCTATCAAAGGAGGCATGTTTTTGATCGCATCTTCAGACCCCTGGTATGAAGATATACTAGTCTATCTCTAGACTTTGAAGTGCCCCACTTCTGCTTCTTGTGATGAGTGTCATTGTATACGTCATCAGGCCAAGAACTATCTCATACTTGAGGACACTCTGTATCGTCGAGGTGTATATTGCATCCTTCACCGGTGTCTCACTCATGAAGAAGCGGAAATCGTGCTTAACGATTGCCACACCAGAGCATGTGGTGGTAATTTTTCTGGGTTGGCAACAACCCAAAAGATTCCACGAGCCGGTTACTTTTGGCCGACATTAATCAAAGATTGTGTTGAATCGGTCAAGAAGTGCCACCTGTGTTAGATCTTCTCTCGGAAGATGAGGGCACACCCCACTCCCATGTTTCTCGTCATCACAGTTGGTCCCTTCACTAAGTGGTGGATTTATTACGCTACATGCAACCCTCCTTCCGTAAGGGGGCACTGTTATATCATCGTAGCAGTAGAATACTTCACGAAGTGGGTCGAAGCTATGCCAACATTTAAAGATGATGGTGAGACAACAACTCTCTTTTTGTTTAACCAGATAGTATCAAGGTTCGACGTCCCGAGAGATATTTTCACTGAACATGGCAGTCACTTTCAGAACAAAATGATGTTCGAGTTAACGTCAAATCTTGGGTTGAGTCAAGAAAATTTGTCACCCTACTACCTACAAGTGAATGGTCAGGTGGAAGCTGTGAATAAATCCCTTAATACTATCCTACAATTAGCGATCAATTTGGCCAGGTAAAATTGGCATTTGATGTTGTACTCGACATTATGGGCCTACCGAATGTCTATTAAGACTGCGACCAGTTTCTCACCTTTTCAACTCATTTACAGGATGGAAACATTCTTTCCTATAGAGTGCCAGATCCCCTCTCTAAAATTGGCAGTACAGTTATTTCCAGACACTTCACCACTTGAAGAGCATTTATTATATATTGAGCATCTCAATGAGCAATGTTGAGATGCAGCCTTGGCTAACGAGGCTCACAAACAAAAATTCAAGTGTCGGTATGATCGGTCTGTCCATCCTCGAATTTTCTCTGAAGGTGACCTTGTCCTAGTCTATGACCAAGATAAGTACCCCATGGGGGCAGACAAGTTCAAACCCATGTGGTTCAGACCTTTCATCGTGAAGGAAGTTCTAAAGAAGGGCTCTTATCGTCTGGTGGAATTTGGGGGAAATGCTTTGGTGGGGCCTAGAAATGGGCTCTACCTCAAGAAGTATTACTCCTAGGTGGGTCGCCTTGGGTGACTTATTGTAACATATGTATAGTCTTATACTTTTTCTTTTTAATTTTTGTCTTTTTGGTTTTATGGACGTGTCATTTTTTATGTCATATTTTTCACTGTGGCAGATGTCAAGTGAATCAGAGGTGTTTTTTGGGTTTGTGGACGGTGCTAGCCGACACAATCGAAGGCTTTCTTTTGCAGCTTGGGTGATTTTCACACCTCAGGGCCAGTTTCTATCATCAGGAGGTATCTGGTTAGGTGATGCCACAAACGATGTCTCCGAATACAACGCAGTCTTAGAGTTGCTTCATGATGCTTTGTTGCATGCTATATATCACCTCCAGGTATACTTAGACGCTCAATTGGTTGTGTCTCAGTTAAATGGGGTTTACTGCATTTACGATCCTATGCTACACCAACGGTTCCTTAGGGTATGTCTCTTAGAACGAATCTTTTATTACATTATGTATATCCATGGTCCTAGGAGATTGAATCAACTCATAGATACTCTAGCTAATCATGTATTAGATTGGCATATTGTACACATGTAAGAAAAAGCACACACACACATGTAAATACATTTGTAAAATATATGTAATCCATAAAACATAAAAATATATAAATATGCATATATATATCAAAATATCAGAGTACATGGGTGGGCGTAAGCACCTCAAAAATATGTCCAGTAAGAGTCACGGGGCTTATGCCCTAAAAAATATACAAAACGTGCTCTTGACATGTAAGCAGTCCAGCCTAGCTAAGGGTGGGGCCTGTTGACCCTGCCATAGTGAAAAACGGTGTTTTCCAAATGCCGGAAGAACTGGACCCAGGTCCATGGCACCCCAACTACATGAGGTTGCATCGATGGTGGGAGATCCTCGATCTCCGCCATAGGGACTGTACAAGTGAGCATGGTGAGGTTCCGCTCTACCCGTCTCAATACTCTCTCAGTCTCTCCGGCTGGAGGCCCCACTGCTGTTGTTGCTGGTTTGGCGGCTACAGCTGGTCCTACCTCTGGTTGAGGACATCGCCTAGTCCTCGAGAAGTCTGCTGGACGCACTGGTCCCACATTTGTACATAACAGATACATAAGTGTCAGATACTCTACTATACAAAAAAAAATGATATATATAAAAAGACATAAAAATTAAATAAATTTGAAAATCAAACTTACCCATCTCTCTTTGCTCCACTCTGGGAGGTACAGGCATGTCAGGATCCCTAGAAAAATTTATCTCGGCATAGGGGTAGTCCTCTATTGTCAGAATCTGCCATGCCCAATAGTAAAAAAACTTGTCATCAAAGTCCTCGATGGTCCTCCCTCCCCCCTGTTGCGACAACAATTCCACCCACTTGCATAATGTTGGGAGAGAGGACTGAGACTGGGTACCCTCTCGAAGAAAAATGAACACAAAACGGTCCCAAACCCGAAGTTTTGATGCTCCTGTATTTGACACTTTGTTAGCTGTCTCTTCATACAATCCAGCATGGTGGTACTCCAGTCGAAAATATGTGCATTTAAGAACTGTACTGCACAATGCATGTGCGCTCGAGAAGCTAGATGCAAAGCCACAGATCTAGTGATCTTCCCAATGAGTAGAACTATCACTTTGAGTGATAGGTTGCTGATATTATGTATAGGTACTTGAGAACCTACTTTCTCAGTACCAGCCTCGCAATGGAGTCCAATCAACTCCTTAATGTTGTGATGCCCAGGGGGAAAAGTACACAGGTTGATTGGATTCCCTCTCCTTGAGAGACCAGTCGGGAAGTAAATATTTTCAGTCATTGGAGTCAACGACTGCCCCTCGAGCATGAATGCCTATGTGTCAGGATGCCAGTGATCTATCAAAGCATTCAACAACTTTGGTTGTGCCCTCATAAACGGACACTAGAAGAACTTTAACAACCCGCACTGTGATAAAACAACGATAGCAACAATGTCTTCTGAGACCAAAAAATCAATTCCCTCATGCTCCATCTCTCTCCAATGAACATACATCTTGAAAAATTCCAAAGTTTGGAGAGTTAACTCTTGCCATTTTTAATTTTACCACTTGTTGGAGGGTGTACGCGGGCTTTGTTGGTGACAGTCGTGTATGCACGCAGGAAATTTATCTTCTTCCTGCGTGTACACGTAGGTTGTGCTTGGACAACTCACATACATGCATGACTGACCTTTTTAAAGGTCAGCACCGCCCAAAAAAACAAAAGTAAATGCAAAAAATAAAGATGGAAATGCAAGAGAGGCTAGTGTGTACTTACTTGGCCCAAACGAAAGTTTGTTTCGTCCACTGAAGCTCCCGGAATCAACTATTTTGGAAAAGGGGTGTTTTTTTACCTTTGGTCAATTCTCAATTTACAATGTTGATAATGAGCTTCCAACTTTCTATTTATAGAATTTTTGGCCCCTTTTTGTCATTTTTTGGACCCTTTTTGTCATTTTTCCTAGCTTGAAAATTGTTTACTATTGTTCTTGAGTTTCTCAAGGGATGTTATGATAAGTGCTACTTTGGGTATTTGGAATTGTTTTTTGAGAGTTGGGTCATTTTAAAGGTGTTTTGGTAAAAAGTCATTTTTCCAACTTTGTGCATATAAGATAGGATTCCACCTCCACTTGTTGCACCTCGTTGTCTTTTTCTCTTTTCCATAGGATCGATCCCACCGAATTGCGACACATAACCCCAAATCCTGATTTAGAAGTGTCGTAATTTAGTGGTAGAGCCTACCTTCACATGGATGCCCTAGGTAGATCCTGGTTGCATTTTGGTGTCCATGTCGTTACTAATGACTATAGGCTCGGGAGTCCTTATTAGTTTTTCCTGATTACAAGTTTGAGACTCATTTGCATGATTCATTATCACTCTTGACCTCACCCTTGGGACTCCCAAAACACAACGGGTCTTCTTTTAATCCCTTTTTAGATCCTCTAAATATGAAAAGATTGTCGAGCAATCTTATTTCCCTTCACGCTCGCCAAACTAAAATTCGAAGGCACGTCTTTCTGGCGGTAGTTTACTCCTTTTTCGGTCCGGATGGTCAATTGTACGAACAAAGGTATACTCTAGGAGCCTTGGTTCTCTAGAAGAGTATTCTCAGGTATAATTTTAACCCTTTTTCGAGCCTGAGGGACTAAATTTATGAAAAAGGAACCCCCTGTGGAGTCCATAGTTAATCTCTTTTCAGACTCCCTAAAATTGAAAAGATGGCTGAGTGACCTTGTTTCTTCACACTCGTTAAATTGGTCCAGAAGAACATCTCGTACAAAGTCCATAGTTAAGCTCTTTTTAGACTCCTTAAATATGAAACGATTTTCAAGTGATATTGTCTTTGTCACACTTGTTAAAATGATTTTGAATAGACGTCTGTTCGATGCTAGTTTACCCCTTTTTTGAGCCGACTAGACTACCTTTGAAAAAGGTACCCCAGTGGAGTCTCCTTTTACACTTTTTCAGACTCTCTAAAAATGAAACACCGTCGAGCTTACCTTCTCTAGGCTCATTAAAATTACATCGAAGGACATTATCGTTGTGTCTTATTAATCACATTTTCATTCCCGCGTCTTTGGCCTAATGTCGGCTCCATGTTGCTCTCAATTGAACCATTTGAAGCATACCTTATACGCAAGCCTTGTAGCACTTTTCCTCTGCATCTTGACACCTTGAACCATGGAGGATTTTTCCGAGTGTCCCTTTCCTGCATATGTCCCCTTGCTCTAAGAATTTGTGTATTCCTTGCATTTGGAACTAGTATGTCTGCGACACTCGTTACTCCTTTGTAACGTACCATTCTTTTATTCTTTTTCAAACTTTCCAAGATTATTGAAAAAGACAAAAAAATCAACTATACCTCAAAAAGAGGAAGGGAAAAGTATTTTCTTTTTATTGGCAACACAATGAGTCACCCTTGGACAAAGCACATCCTTCCGTTCATTTGTCAAGCTCAGGGATTTAATGTGACCTTAGGAAGTCGTTCTCACTACATAGAGATGTGTCCTCCTTCATTTGGTTATCCTTCCAAACATATGGAGAGTTTGCGTTGCCTCCTGCATCGTGAACTTATGTCAATGCCATGTTGCCTGAGTCTCATCATTTGTCGTGATTTTTTCGAAGGGAAGTTTTACTAAACTTGAGCCGGCCCTTCTACAGTTTGTCTCTTGTACGCATGCCCGACCACCCCGAAAGACCAATCAAGTCCTTGCTCAAAATCAATGAAGTTCTCTGCCTGATCACCAAGATCCTCTTGTCTGTTCCCGATGAGCCATCAAAGACCTCTGGGTAGTGAATTCATACACTGATATTACACTTCTACCCGTGTTTTGAAGATTTTGAAGTTGTTTCTTGAGCTCTGAAGACCTCATCTACAGCCATCGGGTGTCATTGGCTTCT
>SNQJ01S0119724.1:16682-39792 GCA_010110895.2 Picea sitchensis
GTGGCTACACTTTATATAGTTATATGATATGGATCTGCAGTGTATTTGATTGGCAACCATGATTTTATTTCAGCCCGAGCATGGGTATGCCCGCCTCGGTGAGACAAATTATTATTTTTCAGGTGGAACCTCCTGAACTCTAGTCCCTGGGCTCACTCGCTTCATACATTGGTGAATATTTGTAATTTATTTTGGCCATCAGATGCTCCTCTGACCTCACACATTAGGGGGCATCTATTATAACCCTAAATTGCACCAGACTTGCATACCTAACATCAGGCCATATAACTTGCTATATTTTCCAAATCCATCACTGAACAACTCTTCTAAAAACCATTGTTTTGAAGGTGTACATGCCCTGCACCATTAGTTCCCATGTACACATGCTTGCTGAACCACTACAACCCATGTACACTCAGAGAATATTGCGAAAAATGAAAATTCGAAAGGGATAAGGGTTACTTAACCGTTTGACCGCCCATATCCATTCACCCCAACCGTTAATATCTCTTTTGGCCTATAAAATAATGGGTTGGGGTCCCATTCCAAGGAGAAGCACGAGAGAAAAGAAACTCTGCCCATTTTATCATTCCCCCTTTGCCCCAATTGCAAACCCTTGTCGTTTCCCTAGAGAGAACTGAAGAGGAGAAAAAGACGTGGACGCAGTTGGTGCATGGTGAAGAGGATCCCAGGACCAAGTTCGAGGAGAAGTGTCGGTCTCACGTTGTAAGTGACTTTTTGTGAGATTAATATAAAGAAGTACTTTTTCCGTCCCGCCAAATGATGTCTTAAATCTTTATGATTTGTTTACATTTCTTGTTTATGATTTTTAACCCACTAATCCATATATAGAATGCATGCTTGTAGTTTCTTGTTTGTCTTTGGATGAATGCAGGTCAAACTTGGGAGGATATTTGGATTCGGGAAACAAACAAGAGCAAAGGGATCGACATCGGACGCAGAGTTTAAGGTAGGCCTACTGGATCCCTCTTTCTTGTATTTTATGTATGATTGTGGGGTAATGTCGGGATAGTGATTAAAAGTAGGAGACTTTAGACGGTTAGATTTGCCTACACTTTAGAACCCTGGTGTAGTCCGTAGAGGGGTTTTCCAGCTATAACACTCATAATTTTCGGTCTACAAGTTGTATAGAGTTGAGTCAAAATTGTCTCTGATCGACAGGGGAGATTCTGCTAAGATTTATCCTTACACATTTGGTTCGACGTAATCTCTTTGGTCATTGATTATTTGGTACATACATCTCTCTTCATGATCTTCTTCCAATGACTCACTTCAAGGTTTCCCTTCACTAGGGTCCAAAGGAATTATTATTTTTCTTCCATTCCCTTTTAACTTGATTTTGTCCTTACCAAGGGAGATATTTTCTTTCATTTTTAGTCCACATGGGCGATTGAAAAGTGCTACATATGATGAAATTCCCTCAACTAATTATATTAATTCAAATTTGAATAATGTTGGTATACCCATAATATAAGTTTCAATGTTTATGAGTATACCAATAGGCTCTATTAATCTTTGGTCTGCCAACTTTAGGTAATTTAGTGTTGGTGCTAATGATGGTCTGTTGGGTATGTGTTATATTATTTTCATGAGTAGAAGGGAGGTACATGGGAGAGAAATCACTCTGTGCAGGGTTTCGGGGGCAGTGCCCCTGATAATTTTTTTTTGCCTCGGGAAACATGTCACATTTTTGGGCGGTTTTTCGGCACATGGTTTTTGTTGATGGTTTTCTATTTTCGGTTAAGGAATTAGGGTTGTTGACTAATACAATTCCTTGGTTAGGGTTTTGGATGTTGTTGGCTCCTATATGTATATTGTATTGTAAAAAAAGTAATACTATGAATGAATATAGAATATGTTGGTTTTCCCGGTTTTGGTTTCCAGGGGAAAAATCTATGTGTAATGTTTGTATTTTCCAATGTATCTTTTCTGCTCTTTTAATGAAAATATGTTTACGGTAAATGTTGTACAAGGTTAAACTATACATGGTAAACACAACCATATCGACGTATCCCGAGGAAAGATATTTACTTGTGATCCAAACTCGACGACAACCTGGTTAATCAATACCCCATGAATTTCCAAATCGACACATGGGTCATAATATTTATTCTTATAGGAAAGTTGTTTGATGTCCTTAGATGTTCTTTGTCCTTCTTTAGAATCTCTTATTATATTAATTAGATCCAACAATCAACCGACTGAATGCTTTTCTTTTAAGATCTGTAAAAATTCTTGCATAATGTCTTCATTTTTTCTTCCTCTCTTTGGTTGGTCTTCATTAGAATTTCTGAAGAGTTTAAGCACTTCCCTCACAATCTATTTTTCTTTGTCTAGATTTGGAAATTGACTATAATTCCATAGATGTTGATCATGTAAGGGAATATTATCTCATCATTTGTTCGATCTAGTAAGAACATGTAATCTCTTTGAATTTAACATTTCTTCTTTGGAGACTGTGTATAAGAGGTTTACGTTATTTTTGGTCACGTTCTTATCAAGCATTATTGGACAGTCTTCTATTGAATGATTGTTGATGCCAAAAATGTTAGAAAATTTCAAGTCAAACCGATCTTTTATTAGGTAGTCAGGGCTAATGTGGTCATAATTCTATCAATTTTAAAAGTAAGGTCCACCTCAACCTTGACCTTGGAATCTAGCTCAATCATGGCCGCCTTGAACTTGACCTTGACCATAGTAATCATTTCTTATCCCATAGTCTTTATTATGATCAGTTGATTTGGTGTGATAGCATGTATTTACATTTCTATTTCATGTATTTATTCGACACTCAGATGTTATGTGGTTGTGCATTTCATAGATATGACATCACTAGGTATTTTTCAAGTTGTGCGTACACTATTGTATATTATGGTCATTCAATGTTTCACATATATTACAATATGTTTCCTCTTATACTCGTCATGCATCTGCTGCTCCTAGTACTTAATTGTTAAGACTACAAGTATCTTTTGTATGACCATCTTTACAACATGTGGTACACCACACCTCACTTCTTCTTAAGGATAGATTTTTAATGGTCTATTGTAGATGTTCTATTTTTTATTCTATCCTTTCCATCAACAAATAAGTTGATGGGATTTCATTTTCTGAATCGACACGTTGCACTTTCTGTAATGTGTATTCACATGAGATTATCTCATAGAGTCACAATGGAGTTTTGAATCATTGTATCAATCTGACTACATGCCATTGTACTAGTATACTTTGATCGATTGTCGATGGGATTTGGATAAGTAGATCTTTGAATATTTTTCCCTATTCATGGGCCAACTCACCTAGTCATTGATTTATTTATTTCAATTTCTGTGCAACCAAGTGTGTAACATATTTGACCTTGAAAATTTATAAAAAGTTTCTCTTTATTTATGATTTTGATCGGATTTTATTTTTTGTGAAATTCATGAACCATGTTAGAGCACGGTGTTGAAGAGCAGCACCAAGTTGTGCCATATACTTATCTTCATCTAAGATGTCGGCTACATCCCAAAATTTTTTGCATACAAACCAATGTATTCTCAAATCTTTGTCTCCTTCATAAAGGGGAATATTTTTGAGTCCCATGGCTTCTTTTTTAAGAACACTAGATTTTTGTGAACCTCAACTTATCACACTTTTCGACTAGGATGTTGTATTCTTGGTTTGTTGTTCTAATGCCAACTTGTCTGTCGATTGGTCTTCTAATGGATGGTATTCGAGGAGTAATTGATTCTTACTTTCTCTACAATTTACTTCTTTATTCTAACAACTATGCTCTTTATATTCGACGATATGTCGTTCTATCGGGCATGTCAGTTCACAACTATAATCTATTAGATTTTTTTCTCTTGATATGAGATTTGGTAAGGGGGGCATGTCCATGAGATCCTTGAAGTGAATGAGAATTGTATCAACTTCATTTCTTTATGGATCTAAAATTAGTGTGTCATGTAAATTTTCATGCTTGTTGGTTCTATAGAATAATCTTGCATATTTTCCATCGATATGAAGTCTCTGTTGAATGAATTCTCTAATTTGAGGGCTAGTTGCTTGAACATGAGGAGATCATATCACTAGTACTGAATCTTCGTAATCCATGCTTTCAACTTGGTTTTCTAGTTGATGTGCGTCCATGCTAGCCTATATCAACTATGCTTCGTTACTTCTATCGAGGATCGCCATGATTGTTGTTATTTTTAGCTATGGTCGATTTATTTCAGACTCAAACTGCTCACACTCTCTATCAGGATGATCTTCTCTGACCATTTTTCTATTCAGCTTCTAGTTGGTCCACAAGTTATGAATATCCTCTCTTTAATTTTTTTCTTATCTCACTCCAATTTTTGGATGTCAGACATTTGTTTGTAAATTTGCTTCCCTCTCAAAGACATTTATGCTTCAGTCGATCGAACGCTGGTATGCTCTTTTCTTACGGAATCTCATGGATTATCTGACCCCTAAACATCGCCCTAAGTTTCTCAGAGTCGATAAATAAGGCCATGTTTATTTTCTCAAGAAGTAGTGCCACACTTGTTTTGTATATTTGCACCATTCTTCTAGGAATTTGGCCCACTTTTCGTATCTCTCTTCCCAATGACTATTTTGTGGTGGTGCACCAAGTTGCAGTTGAAATTCAATAATGTCACCTATGCCTTTGTTGAGGAAAAGTTTATGAAGCAGTATGGGAATTGTGCACAGGAATCCATTGTGTAGCCCCATGTATAACTTGTATTTTACTGTATCCAGGGATGTTTGATCCTCAATAGCTTGTTCTATTATATAATCTTCGTCGATTCTTTCAACGCATTCATGCATATTCATTCGACCCTCGTTTGTAAGCTTGAGGGTTAATTTTGTGTCAGGCGTCAATTTACACATTACCATCTTTGTTGATGTACTCAAACAAGGCCTCTCAGATAACTTCTATAAATATTTCATGGGTCTCCGAGAAAAATCATGATTGTGCTTCTGCTAGTGTTGGGTTGTTTCTTCTTGCATAATTTTTAATGTAATTCTCAATTTTTTCTCCCACCATCCGCATATGTCTTGTAGAGTTATCATCTATGTGAACATCTGCATGCCCAGGTTCAAAACTACCAACAACATAACCAATGTTGTAATCTAGGGAAAAGTAGAGGAGTGTTACCAGTAGTTCAATACATAAGAAAGCATAGATTCACATATACATACATATAGACAAAGACATACACAAAGTAGTGAAATCCCAAAGAACAACCTTTATTAGATAGATGAATCAATAAAACACAATTAATCTCTGCTATGATACATACTTGTATATTTATACCTACATATTCAATTACTAGGTAGTTATAACTACTTAACTTCTTGGGTCGGTCGGTTAATAGAACTCTCGACTGAATTATGCTTTAGACTTCGACAGCCAACAAACTAACTCTCAATTGACTGTCAAGCCTAATCGACATAGTCGACTAGCCCCTACAATAGGGTATGATTATCATATTTTGATATTTATTTGTATATTTGCTTCACCTGGCTACGTAGAGATATCCATTTTAGTTTTTAGCCTTCAGAATTTGTTGGATATATGGGCTAACTCAGGTTCTACCTTTAGGTTTTTAACAAAAACCTACAAACCATCAACCCTTCTGGGGAACAAAAGGAAACACTGTGCACATAGTGCACAATGAAGTCTCACCTGAGATGGATTATGGGTGACTGAAGGACCCAGATTTCTATAGTCATGTAAGGGATGGTGCTCATGGGGAGTTTATATATTCTACTTCTCTCAGATACATTAGATATACCATTATATAACTATATTCATTCTCCATTAAAATACTGTAATAGATCTAGTGCGCACTATAAATTAACCTTAACATATTCATTCATTTATCTATTCCTTCATCATAAACCATTGGAAAGAATAAAGAACACACTTCACATAATAACAAAGGTTTTACCTTGGTTCACTCCCCTTGAGCTACGTCCACAAAGATATGTCTTCTTTATTCATATTCTTCAAATCATTGTGTTGTGCGCATTGCATTAGAAATACATAAATATATGTGAGCCTGACCATCGTCGCACCAAGCTCCATGGCTTGTGACCTGACCCTCAGTTACAATCCACAAGTTCCCCAAAACTGACTCAACATGAGATCCACAAATCTCAATCAAAACTAGCAACTTCAACTCAAAACTCAAAAAGGTTCTCAAGGATACTTCAAAACATGCTCAAAAGATATATCCTAGCTACCTCATCCATCATATATTTATACTACAAATCGTGGGATAAAACCTATTACATCATGCACAAAACCCTAACCCTAAGTGGATTAGGTTTGCCCACATATCAACCTCCTTCCTGCGGCTAGTCCTCAATCCAATCATTCCTTGGATTGACTCTTCTCTTCCTTGCATTGTTTTTCCTTATTATCTGACACATCGATTTCCCTTCCTTCTGGTGCACTGCTTTTGCTTCTTTTCTGGCAAATGCTCCAACTTTCCTCCAAAATTGTTGTGTATTTCCAAAAATATCCCGCTCCAACATGTTGATGTTTGGACAACATCAAGAAGACATTCTCTTAGAATAATAATTAATATTATAATTATTGATTATTAAATATCATATATAATAAGTAAATGATAATAATAAGTAGTTATTGATCATTCAAGGGATGCATCCTTTCATGGATGGTCACCATATGTTCCCTATATATGGAACACTCATCATTGTAATTATATATCGATCATATATTATATGAAGAAAAAAAAACACGGTATCAGAGTAGGACTGGGCCTCACTCCCTCATAAGAGAGCCCAGGTACATGGAAGGAAATAAAACTGTATAATAAAAGTATGATCCGACGAAGCCCACACGTCTATACACAATATGCACCCATTGATACATCCCTTTAAGGATACAAAACAACACATAGAGGTTTATTCTCGAATATCGATGGAAGAACGTGCAAACCTAATAATGTTGAGAAAGAAGATCTAGTTTTTTCAGCCGGTAATGAATATGAAGATAAATTGTCTAATTCATTCAGTCTTAATGGAAATTGCGAATTATCAAATGCAATGTGAGAGACCAGAGTTTCTTCATTAAATTATCAGAATCAAGAGGGATTGTGTTCTTCTGATCTAAGTAAAATGAACAATGAAGATAAGTTGTTTGAGTTCCTTGAAACAATCATGTTCTGTGAAGAAAATAAAGACTCCAAGCCACCACACTTAGAGTTTCCCACTTTGTCTATGGATTGCTTGCTTAACCATGAGGTGATACTGAGTCCATAGATAGACAATATAAATACATGGACAGATTATGCGCTTCTGTCTACCCTATAGCCATTCCAAATTCTATTATTTTAAGCCAGTTGGTCGAATTTCACTCAAGGACATCAGGGTCACATGGAGGCTTTGTGCAGGTTTCAACTAGCCTTCTTGGAAAATTTATAATTTCATTCCAATGCAAGGAAAACCAGAAAGAAATGCAAGTTTATAGTTTGAAGCTGAGTTGCATGGAGTGAATGCTCAACATGATACTTTCCCTAATGGTGGTGGTATTTATGCATCAAAACTTTCCTTGTCAATAGAAGACCTAAGAATGTTTGGTAGCAGTGGAGGGTGTCCTTAGAAAATGGGTTTATGTAATAATCATCCTAGAACACGTCCTAGAGATTCATCTGCAAAAGAATTGAAATTAGAGGCAAAAGTTGTAAAGGTTGATCTTTCAACTCCTCTCCAAGAACATAGGCTCCACTTGAAGCTGATTCCTTTGTGGTTATATATTGATTAGAAGCACCTTGACTTTCTTGTTGAATTATTTTCTGAGAAATCATATTCCCGGAAGATGAGTGCGGAGGAGGATCTTCGTCGTATATTCATTTGAAAATTTGAAGTATATCCATTGACTATCCAGCTGGATTATGTTCCTCAAGTGGATTTGTCTACATTAGTAAAAGGGAATTTTGGTCAACTTTCCAAACTATTACCTTTGAGGGCATCACCAAAGACAAGAGATTACGAAACTCCTCAATTGAAAGATTTGAAGTCATGGAGATGAGGTCGTAGAATCTGAGATCATGCTTGCTATTAATTTATTTGGTCATATGCTTGAGCCTACACTGATTCATTGTGACAAGCGTGAGACTTCAGTTTATCATGACAACAATGACTATAGTAGACATTGGGCAGCAAGAAAAATCACAGCAAGGGTCATTATCCTTGATACGGGAACCCTTAATTATTTGAAGGACCATTTTCCCCGGCACGAGAGATTGGAAGATGTCTTATTGTATTTGAGACACTTTCCCTGGTATGGGTGCTCAATATTTTTATGCAAGTCATCAATATTTCCAGTGTGCAATCAATGAAAGAGAATAGAAGATCAGTCCCATTGATTTTCTCTCTGGTGCAGTCTCCAAAAATGGGGACTTGGTGAGTGGACAGTGAGATCACATGGCAGGTAGCGTGATCTATTTTTGAAGTCAAGAATCAAGGGGAGTCATATAGCTCATGTAAAGAATAAAAAATGGAGGGAAATACCTTCCAAACATGATGTCATGGAGTGACATTGCCAAAAATTATGCTCAGAGATAGGTAGTCTCTAGGATAAATATACCTCCCAGGACAGGACCATGCCAAATAAAAGAGACATTTTCAGTAACCATGAATGAAAGCTATGGTGATGGACCCTGTGATGGATTAAGATACAATATGATACTTAGAGAGAGTAGTTATAGAAATCTAGGTACATGAGTTGATCCATGAGATGTTGAGGGAGCAGGCATGGAAGTAGTTCCAGTGTATGTAGAGGCACTCCGAGAGAGTAAGATGGTACTACATACATAGGGAGAAGAGATTGAGATACCTCCATAGAAGGAGGAAGAGCTACATTCAATGTTAGAGGGAGAAGAGACAAAGGAGGAGTCACCTCCAACTCTAGAGGGATTATTTATTGAGACACTCTCAGTTCCAGATAGAGCAGTTGTAGAGGAAGCAATTGTAGAGAGAGAGTGGAGGAGCTAGTTCCACATAGAACAACCCTAGAGGAGGGAAGTTGCTGATAGAGTAGAGAAGTTACTCTCAGTCGTAGTGTTTAATAGTTACAAAGTCCCATAGGGAAAGTATGTAGTGACTTCCAAGTGGATCTATAATATCAAGCACACAACTGAAGAGAGTATCAAGAAGCACAAAGAGATATTTGTTGCCAGAGGATTCTCTCAGGTCGAGGGAGTAGATTATGAGGAGACATTTTCTCATGTTCCTCGATACACTTATATCCGGACAATTATTTCCCTTACAACATCCATGGGTTGGAGACTACATCAAATGTATGTAAAGACAAACTTTGTCAATGGAGATATTGAGGAAGAAGTATACATCGAGCAGCCAGACGGTTTCGTGATACATGAGAAGGAGTCTCATGTGTGCAGGTTAAAAAATTCTTTGTATGGACTCAATCAACCACCTTGATCTTGGTCTGTGAGGATTGATGGACACCTAATGATTTTTTGGGTTCAACAAAAGTGTTGTCAATCCTAGCCTATACTACAAGATTGTTAATGGTGAGTCCCTGATTTTGGTCCTCTATGTTGATGATTTATTCCTCACCGATACAAAGAGCCTTATTGTTGAATTCAAGTATGCATTGGCCTCTAAGTTTGATATGAAGGACCTTGGTATGATGCACTACTTATTGGGACTAGAGGTGTGGCAAAGAACTGATGAGATCTTCCTGAGTCAGGGGAAGCACATAGTTGAGATATTGAAGAAGTTTGGGATACTGAACTTGAAGCCTATGGCTACACCAATGGTGATGAATATGAAGAAACTAAGTGTGTCTTCTTCCAATTCTGAAAAAATTGATCTGACTCTGTACATACATCCGATTGAACAATTTATAAATCTGCTTAACACCAGACCAAATATTTTCTATACAGTGAGTGCACTTAGCCAGTTTATAAGTCATCCAAGATAGACACATTGGATTGCTGCGAAGCACGTGTTTAGATACTTGCGAGGAATAGTTGGACATGTTATGAGATATAATTCTAGTATTTATATAATATGGAAGGAATATATTGACTTTCATTGGGCAGGGAGTGAAGTGGACAGAAAGAGCACCTTCGGGTGTTTCTTCACTTTGGGATCTCTCGCGGTTTCCTGGTGTAGCAGGAAACAAAATTGTGTGGCTTTGATCACAATAGAAGCAGAGTACATTGCATTAAGTATGTTCGTCCGTGAAGCAGTGTGGCTTCAAAAGATCCTTGCAGATTCATCCAAACATGTGCTGGATTCCACCGTTATTCATTATGGTAACCAAGGTTCTGTGAAGATCTCAGATAATCCATTGTTTCATGAAAAATCGAACCACATTGAGATAAAGTACCATTACATCTGATACATGGTTCATAGAAAGGAGGTATTGGTGCAATACCTTCCTACATATGAGCACGTTGTTGATGTTCTTACCAAACCAGGATGAATTTCAAGTAATTTTGTGACATACTTGGTGTGGCAGAGAATGCCTCCCTCGCTGAGAGGGAGTGTTGATGTTTGCATATTCCTGAGACATTCTCCAAATCCTACTCCTCTGTGACTGAGTTGAGTTGATCTGTGATGAAACTTATCCAAGAAGCGATAAGTGCGACACTTATCCAAGAAGGGATAAGTGTGTTTGGGCGTATATCCCAACATCCCTTATGGAGAGAACATGAGGACATGTCCCATGTGGAGAGAACATGAGGACATGTCAAGGTAGTTGACCCTTGACGTCACACACTATTGGAGTTGACCCTAGTGTTTCTAGAGGGTGTAGCCTCTAGAATTCCACATGGGAGTTCCATGTGTGACAAACATTCTACATATCGTACTCCTCTATGAATTGAGTTGAGTTGATCTGTGAGAACACTTATTCAAGAAGGGATAAGTGGGACACTTATTCGAGAAGGGATACGTGCATTTGGGATTATATCCCAATGTCCCATGTGGAGTGAACATGAGGACATGTCAAGGGAGTTAACCCTTGACATCACACACTATGGGGAGTTGATCCTAAGTGTTCCTAGAGGGAGTAGCCTCTAAAAGTACACATGGAAGTGTCATGTGTAACAAACCTTTTTCTACTATGGTGGTAGTGTACCACTGGCGGAGACTACGTGTCTTTGTACAATAGTTATGTACTACTATGGAAAGATACCTTCCTAGATAAGAGGGAGTGTTGATGTTTCAACATCAGGAAAAACTTCTCCTAGATTGGGATGCAGACCAAGGGATACATGATACATTTATCATAAAGGTGCACTTGTGGTAAATGGGCCTAGATGTAGTCCTTCCTTGATCATGACAAGGAATAATATGGACTCGAGGTGCTTGAAGTGCTTTCCACATGTCCATTAGCATCAGGATGACATTCACTCACAGGTCTGTACTTGTGGTGAAAGAACCTGGTGTGGTCTTTGTCCTAGTCATGGTGATTTGACAAGGGATAATAAAGACTCAATATGCTATATGTTATTATATGTGGATCTAGAGTGAGCCTAATCTTAGAGAGAGTTAATTGGCTCAGAGGCAGAGCCGCAAAAGGAGTTTCTCCTTGGTTCAGGTGGGAGAGAGATGTCTCCTAATACTGACAAACAAGTGTCATGAGTCTAGGGTGAAGTTTGTATATTTCAAAGACAAGCTTGGTATGCTGTATAATGTCTCCCTCATTGAGAGGGTGTGTTGATGTTCAGACAACATCGGGAAGACATTATATTGGAATAATAATTAATAACATAATTATTGATCATTAAATATCATATATAATAAGTAAATGATAATAATAAATAGTTATTGATTATTCAAGGGATGCATCCTTTCATGGATGGTCACCATATGTTCTCTATATATGGAACACTCATCATTGTAACTTTATATCAATAATATATTATATGAAGAAAAAAAACACAACAGGCCCCCAACACTTACATGTGGCTCGTCCTAAGATACTCAGACAATGTTTTCATCTCTGTCGGACTTCTCCAACTCCTGGAATCTTCCTAAAATGTATTTATGTTGAGTATTCACCTGCGTTCTTTTCTCTGCAACAAACTCCACAGTATTCACAATGATATATTCCTTCACTAACTCTTGAGCCTCCAACCTAAGGTTTTCCATCTATCCCTTGGTTGCATCCATCATTGTCAACATCTTCTCTACACCTTTCTATAATGGTTCCAACTGAGCCTACTTCAACTTCTTTTCTACATGTTAATTTTTCAACTTTTCCTGTAGGTTATTCAATTCCTTCGTGCTCCTCAGCCTACCTTGTATGTTAATTTCCTTCTATTTTTTCTTCAAATCCCGTGCAACTGTGTTGACTCCTTCATTTTTTTTTAATGATTGTAACTTTTCGTCCTCTTACAGACTTGTCCATAGTTGTGCACTTATGTCGTGTAAATCTATAACTTCTCTGATACTCTGCACCATGTTCTCCATGTGCCCTTCCACCTCTTTTTATCTCTGTTTTCTAACCTTTGGTGGCATACTTGGTTGTAGGAGTGTCATCAAATCTATAATATGGATCTTATAAGCCTCCATAGCCTACACTATATTTTCAGTATTCTCTTCCAGTTGTAAGTGTTCCCATTCCCACGTGCTAGCAGGAATTGACTTGAATACCTCTTCTACGTGCTTCTCTATCTGGCCCATGCATTTTTTCGCTTTCGTCATTTAACCCTGCACTCATTGAGAGTTATTTTTAGTGTGTCTCTTACTTCCTTAGCTAGATGTAACTCTGTCGCGTCCGTGCGTTCCCTTGATTGAATTTTTTGTGCTACACTAAATTACGGATTATACAATGCTTTAGTGGGGACCTTGGCCAATGCCAAGTCCAAGTGGTCAATATCCTTTATTTGTTTCTACATTGTCTCCTCATTCATCTGCAACATATCCTGAGTGATAGAAAAATTACGACTTTCCGACGCTATCATCTGGACTGTCTCCTGCATTGGGAATGTATATTCTTGAGTAGTATGTTGTAGCTATGTCTTATCCATATGTTGTGGTGCACTCATTTGTATTTTTTCCAAAGTCTCCTTAACTTCTGATAGCTTATTTATTATTTCTTTCCTCTTCGTTTTTTCATCTTACCACACCTCTGCTACACATTCATGTACTTACTCATCAACTAGATCTAAGTAATCTTCTGTCAATGTTAACTTCGAGACACTCTTGTGGTCCTTCATCTTCTTTCTTTGGCATGCTAGTTGTAGTACGGCCCTCTTCAACGACATAGTGTCTGTCTTCATTGAATTTGTTGGTACTTATATGTTGGGTACATCGCCTCCTCTAAGTTCCTCCTGTGTCGGAACATCCTTATCTTTCTATATTCCTCCATCTGTTACTTTCTCATGGTACTTATCCTGCATTGATATCCTTTGAATATTCTTATATGTGGGTTTTCTCACCGTCGTTATCCCTCCAATATCCTTGGCACATTTTGCAGCCTTCCTGGTATTTGATGTTGGACTATTGGATTTTTGCAGTGTTCCAACTTATACTGGTTGTTTTAATTTTGTTTCCTTCTTTGAAGTCATTGATACTCTCCATTTATCTGGCTAGTCTTTCATTTCCCATTGAAGTTCCTCTCCTTTGACCCAATATCTCATCTGGATCCAATTCTTCTTTGGATATCTCTTTTCCTGAATCCACACATTGTGTCTTGACACTTGAAAATTAGCTATATTCTTGTGTTATTCCACCACCTATGGTGGTATCCTCCATGTATCAACTACCTTATCTTGTATTTCATCCAAATACATTGCAAATGTTTTAGAATTATCCTTCCTTTTCTTTGCATCTGATCTGTGCCAAATAGTAGCATATTATGTTGCGTGACACTTTCCAATCCTTTGGAAAAATACACTATACTTGGGGTGTCACAAACCCACCAAAGCTATGAGTATGAGAAGCCATGCATAGTGGAACTTTGTTCCCAAGTCTTGTGCATCTTGGAAATCATCCAAAAATATATTCAATAAATATGGCACCCAACTTAACAAGCTTCCTTTTGCACACTGTGCGACAACTGGTATGACACTTGCTGGTGCTTCCTCTTTGCGACATTTCCTCAATAATTTGCATGCCATTAACTTAGTTGATAATATTTTTGTAGGTTTACTGATCCTGTTGATTATCAATCCTCTTGACCCCTTGTTAGTGATAAAATTCTTCTTCATTTATTTTCCTATATCATTTCCTTTCGTTTTATCATCCAAGGAGTGTGCATGTTTCTCTCCATTTGTTGGTAGACCTATAATTTATGCAATCAAATCCACATCAATTGACATTGGCCTATCTATCCATATAACTCCTCCATGCACCAAGTCAAGTAATTGTTTGACCCATTTATTGACATCCTTACCACACCCAAAATGTGGAACTTCCATTAAGTTCATTATGCTTGTATTGTACAACCCTGTAATCTACTATTTTGGTTCCAATATTGGAACTCTTGCTGAACTTATCTCTTTGCTTTCCATATATACCCATGGCTCAAACTCAGGGAACTTGTCCCTATATGCAATGTCATGGTATGTGTACTTCAATTTATCCACATGTCCTAAAATATTAGGAAGGATTGTCACTCCTTCTAGTATGTTCGATAGTGTTATTGTGACTTATTCATGTTTTCATGGTGACCGCTGCACTGATTATTCCCCTTTCTCTTTTATGTCATTGTAGAGGGTCCTTCCTCTTTGTGTGCACCTTCTTCTTCCTCTGCATCAGGATGTAGTTTCCCTGTGACATATTTTACCTGTACCTATTCTTTTGTTTGCGTTGATCTCTCTACGATAGGGTTTTGTACTTGTTTAACCTCTTCCCTAGGTTCATCTGAATCCGTTCTTTCGTCATCTTCCTCGTTTTTCTATTGAGACACTCCAAAACCCAGTTGTTTTGTAGGTTTTGGTACTTCAGTGGGGTTTTGTTATTTGGCCCTTGGATCCAAATCCATTGCTTTTGTTGCTGGTTCTTTCTCTTCGACCACTGTTGGAATCACTGGTTTAGGTGATCGAATCATTTCCATGTCTACAACTATTTTCTATTGATTAGGGTTTTCAACTTCTGGTGCTTTCTCCTACAACAATATTTTGTTGTTGTTTGTTTTTCTTGAGATGTGACTGGGAGCTCCGACCATTGGTGATGCCATTCTGCAGAACTCTGAAACTGCTTCTCTGAATCATCATTGAGTACTATGGGGATACCTTCTTTCTCTGTGTTTTTTCTCCTTATATTTTGTCTACTCTAAGTCACAATGATTTTTTGTTACACATCAAATTTCCACACCTAGGTACCTCTCCCTAAGTGTCGCAAGTGTTGTAAAAGTGTCATATGCACCTTGCTAAGTTTCGCATACACCTCGACACCATGAAATAACATATGTCACAATACCTAGTCAATGTGGAGGAGAAATATATTATATGAAGGTTAAAATACTATGTGCACATGAATTATTATTAATATTCATGAAAATGAAAATAATTTAGTGTGAGAATCCACCTCACATTTGGTTTCCTATTTTTTAGGGGAGGTTTAGGATCTCATGGATGGTTGAAATATTTCATCCTTGAAATACTTGAGAGATATTTCCTTCCTAAAATACCTAACAGATATTTTATCCTTTAATATCTTGGAGATCCCATTTTAGTGGATCTGATGAGTGATCCTCTCCATAGTGGTTAAGCCTCCAAGTCCTATATAATGAGGGCTTTCCATGGAGAAGAGATAGAGGCATATTTGAGGTATCAAACCTATGATGTTGGGAGCATCGTGCAAGGGTTGGACGAGGAGGACTTGAAGAGGCTGTTGCAACTGGATCTACATATTGTAAGTGCATTTTTAATGTTCTTATTAATATATGCTTGGACTATTTCCTTCTAGTTTATGTATATTTACATGTGCTTGTATATTATGGATGAATTTGGTTTACACTAATCTTGGTAGAGTAGGATATATTTGTTTTTCTTCGTTGTCCATTGCATTGCAGGTATCGTTTCGTGCTAAGGATCTTGGAGATCAAATTCATATTGGATTAAGCGAGGACAAGATTCAAAACAAGGTACATCATACCTTCTCCCTCTATTTATTTTTATTAACTTAACTAGATTTAAAGGGATGTTAGTGTCCATTTGCATCTTTCTGTATCAATATTTAGGTTATAGAATATGAGGGAAGATCCACTTGTCCGCAGGGGGATTTTTATGTAACATTTTTGTTGTGTAAGTTTCATGTTTTTATACCTCTTGTCATAAATTCTATGACGCGTCCCATTTTTTCGTTCACTGGTTTCCTCTTTCCATCCACTTTCTGGTCCGACGTGTTGCATTCACCTTTTTCTGTCATGCAGTGTATTCAGGTTTTGTCATACCACTTGCTAGCTTCTGTTGCATGTTGTATCCTCTAGCTATTTGTCTGCCACTTATCCACCTACTTACTTCTTTTTGAATTTTTCTCATTTTCCCACTTTTTTTTCTTCTCTTTCTACTTTTAACTCCTACTATATACAATATTTACAACTCAAATATTTTTTGCGACATCTACTGAGGGTTAGTGGGTCGAATTTCCCTACACAGTTTCAATCAACTACCATTCACTAATCCTTGAATCTATTTTCTTGCTAGATCCTTCAATTGGACAACACCTCCATATGTGATAGAATTTATCTCATATGGTCTTAGCCAATGCATCATGAATTTCCCTAGGCGCTGCAAATATTTACTATCATAGAGGAGAACTAGATCTCCTTCCTTAAAAAATTTCCTCTTGATATGTCTGGCATGTTAAGATTGTTCTTTTCTTTCTGTACTTCCTGATGGAACCCAACTATAATCTTGTCTTCTTCTAATTCCATGAGTTGAGATAATATTTCTTGAGATACACCTCTTTATGTCATGTTTGTAATGGATACAATGCACATACTAGGTATCAAATACTCCAGATGGACTTCTTCTTCCTGTCCATTCACCAATTTGAAGGGTGTCTTCCCTATAAGTTTCTTGCATGTTGTTCTATAAGCCCATAATACTATTGGTATCTTCAAATCCCAATCATCCCTTTTCACATTATATATCTTCATTAAGGAATTTTCCAATATCTTGTTAAATGCTTCCACTGCTCCATTAGCTTGAGGATGGTATGGAGTGATCTTCTATTGATGTATCTCAAATTCTTCAGTCATTGCTTGGATGGTACTATTGATAAAATGAGTCCCCTGATCACTCATCTGAATTCTAGGGCATCCAAATATTGTAACTAGGGAATCCAAAACATTACTTTTGTTTCTTCATCCCATCTGGTTAAATATTTTTTTGTTGTAATGATATACATTGACCCTGATCTTCTGGCTGGTGGGTTAATTGGACCTACAAATTCTACTTCTCATTTGTTAGACACTTTCATAGTTACCTGAGGTCTCAGTGGCATCTCATCCCTCCTGGATGGATTTCCAACCCTCTGACAACCATCACAATTCTGACAATACTCCTTTGCATCCTTGTGAAATGTTGGCCACCATATTGCTACGCACAATAACTTCTACGAAGTAGCCTTCCCTGCATAATTCCCTCTACTTATTCCTTCATGTGATTATGTCAAAATTATAGGACATTCATGTTACATCACACATATCCTCAGAATGTTATCTACACCAAGCTTATATAAATTCCATGTAATAAGTTGATAGTCTACAGCTCTAACTACCAAGTTCTTCTTCTACGTGATATTAAATTCATTTGGGGAAAATCCTGTACTAAAAAATTCAATGATGTCAACAAAATATTCATCAACAATCTTCACTAAAAATAGTTGTGCATCAGGAAAATTGTCTTCCAAACTGCTTGGTTCCTCTCCATTGGTTATCCTGGACAAATTATCTGGCCCTGCATTCAATCTTCCAAGTTTCACAACAACTTCAAAATCAAACTCTTGAAATAACAACAACCATCTGCATATTCTTCCCCCCAACATTGGCTTGTTTACTAAATATCTAAGAGTGGAGTGGTTTGTAAATATTTTAAAATGTTGGCCTAAAAATTAATGTATGAACTTATGTAATGCATAAACCATAGCTAGACCTTCTCTTTTTGTTGTGTTGTGATTTTGTTTTGAATCTGACAAATTTTTTCTTGCAAATTCTATAGGGTGATCTATATCAGCTTCTCGTGGATGTGTCAATACTGCCCCTAGTGCTATTGAAGATGTAGCCACATGCACATGAAATTATTTTGACTAATCTGGAAACACCAAAATTGTAGTAGTCACCATATTCTCCTTCAAAATGTCCAAACTCTATTGCCACTCATCATTCCAATGAAAATTGATGTCCTTCTTATGTGCATATCCCCTTATGAACTTCCTATAATAACCTGCATGATAAAGTGTACCTTTTAACCGGTTCACTGACTTAGGCGGTGGTAAATTAACAATGACATCAATTTTGGCAGGATCAACCAACATACCTTGTTTACATACCACATGCCCTAAAAAAATCCCAAATGGTGTGTTGAATATGCATTTCTTAATATTCAATGAAATATGACACTGTATACACCCGTCTAACATCAATATTAACACTTCAACACGATCCTTCAATAAACTAAAGACGGTACAATCATCTAATTAGAATTTCAAAAAATTATGTATAAAATACTTAAAGGAAACTACTAATACTCTTGAAAAGATAGCAGGTACATTCCTTAATCCAAAAGGAATCACTGTGTACTGATATGACCCTCATTTTATGGAAAATGTTTTCTTATGTCAATCCTATAGTGCTATCATGATTTGATGATACCCTGAAAACCCATCAGTAAATGAATATTCTTCTTGTCCTCCTACATTCTCCAACACTTCATATATAGATGGGGTAGGTAAAGGATCATGAAGAAAAGCTTCATTAAACTTCCTCGAGTCTACACAAATCGTTATTCCCCTTTGCTTCTAATCCTAAACTATCATAATATTAATCCATTCTAATTCTTCAACAGGTTCTATGACATGATCCTCTAAAATATTTTCAATTTATGCCTTCACTTTCTTCTTATACACTAGATTCAACCTGTAAGGTCTCTGTCTTATTGGAATTGCATCTGGTTTCAAAGGGATATTCATCTCTCCAAGTTCTCCGGATATCCATTTCATCTTTGAAAATGTTGTTGGAAACAGATCACTATACTCACGTAGTAACTCCGTTATTCTTTATGTTGTCTAATTATCCCAATAATCCCCAATACTTACAATCTTTGGATTTTATTCTGTTCCAATGTTTACCTTGTTGGATTACTGAGAGGGGGGGTGAATCAGTAATAGATAAATTTAATCCCTTTTAACCATATAATGCAATTGTTATATCAATGTAGCATTATCATCCAATAATTGCAGAGTAAATAAACAATGAACAAATGAGAAATCATACACATTTTTCACACAAGGGTAGACCTAGGGTTCAACGCTTCAAAAACGCACCAACAAAACCCTAACTACTGACCCTTTTGGCAACACCTATGAAGAAGATGAAGTTTCACTTGAGGTAGAGGCAAGGGGGGTTGTAGGACTCAAGTGTCTACAACCTAGCTGGGACAAAGATCTATGATTACAACACTTTAACAAAACACTTAGCCAATAATATGCATTAGTCTTTAACCCTTATTCACATTGAAGAAAACAACCCTAATTATAGAACATCGCAGTATTCATGAAGATCTAAATATATCCAATCATTCAATGCATAACATCTAACATACATAAAGATTACAACACTAATCATATATCACATCAATAACATGTCAACCACATTGCATGTTAGATGTTGGTGGATGTGGGGCTACATCCACCAACTCTTCTCCTCTTTTATTAGCTTCATCCAATATTCTTACATGCATAGAGTCACAAATCCAACTCCGAATAGGAAAGGATATCTATGTGCACCTCACTAGATCCTCCTTCCCCGAGTTAGATCCAATCACCAAGCCTCTACACAGTCTGTGCACAGAGCTTTTTAAAATCACTTTCACTTAGCTCTGCAAGTCTTAACACATAGTATGCACAAAGTCGATTACAAATATTTTCACTAAGCCACACACATCCACTACTATCACACATATCAGACTACTCTTACATCACCTAGCTATCTCTTTATACATTACAAAAGATCCTAATCATGGGTAAAACCATGGGCCGACATCCCATAGCCGTTACATAAACCATAAACCCAAAAATCCCGCAAAAGGGGGCGATATCCCATGATCTCTGCTTTGCCTGGGCACTCTGTATTCGACCATCCTGTCAAAGTCCCAAAAATGGTCAAACACGACCAAGGTTCTTGAAAACTTGGTCGAGGGAAAACATGCCCCGAACACTCACCTGTGACTCATCTCGAGTCACTCTGATTTAGGTAATTCCACTTCAAAGGCCTCAATCTTGGCTCAATCTGCCTCGACTTATTACTTTTCTAGAGCTTCCTGCTCGGTGAAATCCTGAATGACTATCTCGGTGACAGGTTCTTCCAATTGTTGTTCCATTGTGGTGACTACTTGTTCTAGCTATGCACCTTGTCCCTCGATCTCCTCAAAAATTGTGCAAGATTTGTCTTGTACTGGCTGGAGTGTCTGGGTCACTTCCATGACTCTACTCTGGATGGTGTTGGAGATGCCTTTGTTTTTTCTAGCCCGTCTCAAATTTCATTTCTTAATGCTTGAAATCAAAAGATGGTTTTTGTATTTTCCACCTGAGGTTTCAAAATCTCTGAAGTCTTATCACGCAAGCAACGATAATTATTGTACTCTTGAGGCGAGTTCTACTTTTCGGAAAAACAAATTCCCTCTTTTGTTCTACCTCAGGATTTCGTATGTTGGATGCTATAGATCACATAGTTCACAAGTCTCGAGCAACGAAACGGAGAAATCGCTTTAAAATTTTACCCAGGGCAGTAACGAGAGTAAAATTTTCCTAAATCATGATTAAACATCATCGGGTTTTCGCGCCTTAGCGTTCACTAAATCCAAAAGTCTTATTATCGTAACCCCGATAGCCGAAACCATGAAGTCCTTATGTTAGTAACCTGTGTCAGGGTTAAAGGTAAAAGATAAGCCATGGTTAAGTTTTGTAGGAAATTCACCACTCGACGTGTTCTCTTTTAAAAAGCTACACTGTCTAAGCCCGAGTTGCGAAGTCATGATAAAGATACAAACATAATTAATTAAGCACTTAACCCATTTTTATCCTCCCTTTTAATTAAAACGTATCGTCGCGATCTCGCGGTTTCGCGACTTGGCATGCAAACTTCCCGGAAGTTATACCTTCGAAGATCCGAGTCGCGATATGGAGATATAAATAATTACGTTGTTAATTAAGCACCTAATCACAATTACGTTTTTATTAACCAAAATCAATCATCGCAATTTCGGGTGTTAGAGGTTCAAAGGGTTAAAGCAAAAATTCCCGATACAACGAGTACCGAAAGATTAATTAACTTCGGTAAAACCGGATTAATTAAGCTAAATCAGTATCTTCCATGTTTTTATGCTTGCACAGCTTACGAAGCAGTCTTAATTCTTCCTTACGCCAACTGACATTTCGAACCGCCAAAATTTATGGCATTAATTAGAAATAAGGCGAATCAACAAATAAAGATTGGGTTTTTATTGCTAAATTTATTTCTAAACATGATTTGATAGATCTGTTCTAAAAAGTACCGAGTTTTCAAATATATAGAGTTGTTATTCGTTATAACAAATTCATTTCTATATTATGAAGAACACACTTTCTCAGCGAGCTAACTTCTATATGTATACATATTTTTATCGCAGAAGAGATAAAGCAAGATCTCCCGTCATGCCCCTGCGAAAAGCATCTAAAGCCAGCGTTGAGGTTTTGGGACAAGGTTCAGAAAACGTCGCTGATACTTCACCTCGAAGTGTCGAGTTTGTCCCTAGCTGGTCGTTCGTTTCTGATGTTCTGTAGGCTGAATTAGTGGATTATTCTGATGATTCCAGCGACAATGAAAAAGACGACATAACCACTAAATATAAGATCGTCATTCAATCGGGAATGCATAAAGTAGCGGCCAGGCCACGACTTCTCCACTACTATGATATGGTCTGATGGGCATTAGACCATGTGGACATACTAACCAGAACCATCATCAATGAGCAGAAGGTCACCATCGGGACTTTCATACCTGAACATCTGCAAGCTATGTACAAGTTGCCCACAGCGTCCGACCTTACATATGATGTTGAATTCTTGGAAAAGTTCAAACAGAAGGAATGTGTGCAGTATGACAAGACTATGTCTAGCTTAATAAGAGATTGTGTTTCGCACCCTGTGAAATTCAGGGCAGACAGTAATGGTATATATTCAATAGCTTCCTTGGAACTATAGTTCAAGTATGTAGCTATGATGACATGCAGATTATACAGCAGAGAGGACACCTCACATTTCTTTCTTCAATGGGTGCCTCTAATACATCAAGTCACCGAAGGCAGTTCCTTCGACTGGGCGAAAATGCTGTATGATAGCTTGACCAGTCGGGTTATAGAGTATCGGGCGCAAAAAGAGAGCAGAAAGTTTTCTTCATTTTTTATGTCTGCATACATTATGGACGTCGTGTGCTTTCTAACACCATTTCCCTTAATTAGCTAGAGTTGGACTCCATCAGAGGATGAGCCCATCCACGTCTATCATTCAAAATTGTGGGAAAACAAATCGACATATTTCGTATATGAAATCTTCAACTGGGTGATGGTATCGCTGCATGTCACTATTTTCAGCCACCCGCCACCCATGATCTCGGAAAGTATAGTGACGAATTTGAGCAGCATAGCTGACTGGTATGTAGAAGCCGAATTCTCATATCTCATATTTTTCGGGGCTTCTGTTCCCCCGCATGCATTGCCATTATTCATTATCGACAAGATGGCTTGTTTTGAGGTTGCTAGACAAACAGTAATCGGTGGTATAAGTAAGGAGCTTAAGGGATACTCAAAAAAGGTATGGCCACCTTTTCCTGTTCATTTAAATTCATATTCTTTGTTAGATTTCGGGCATGCTAAAGCTGAGG
>SNQJ01S0119725.1:0-15344 GCA_010110895.2 Picea sitchensis
CAATCTCTCCGGAACTCATGTGTGGCCCCTTTACTCCATATGTGAGTCTGGTCGGCAAGCTATCGTCATCCTGCATCATCAACCATCATGTCAGATCATGTCAACAAAATATCATAAAATCAATAGCATATCATCAAACAAAACAATATCATCGTAAATGAAACAACTCAAATAGCCCACTCCCTGACTCAATCCGGAGTCCAAGGAAGTTCCACCGATGCCTCTGCATCCTCAAGGTCCGACACCCTGCACACTCAAAGAAACCGAATCAGCAGCACCTGTCTACATCAACGAAGTAAAAACATTCTGTCATATAACGTAACGCATCATAATGAAGGAAAAAGTTTTATCATCATAAAAAATCTAGATCACTTGCGAGCAAGTGTCCTCAAAGAATAAGTTTTGTAAGTGCGCCAGAGCGGGATGTTACAGTATGTCTTTTAATTTGATCAAAATTGAAGATGTTTTTGTCATGAATGGATGACTCCTGTATAGGATAGAGGTAGTAGAGTGGGTTAAATGATATCCCTATTGAGGATATGGATGCCTGATGGAAGCAGTGACCCTATCAACAATATTGAATTCATCTGTATAAACATCAAGCAACGACCCTATCAACAATATTGAATTCATCTGTATAAACATCATTGCACCTGTGATCTAAACAAGATAACAAATTATAATTTTTGGACAAAAATGCATCCAATGCTATGACTGTCCTACTTTCTAAGCTATTATCGTAACACTTGACCTATTATTAACTGTTTCTAAAAATTTATTTCGTCTGTGCCCCTGACATAAAATTTCTAGTGATGTAGAGATAACTTCTTTGCTCAACAGGTCTCCATTGTTGGCATCCAACAATTCTATAAATTTTATCATGATTTAAATTCACCACAAAGAGAGGTACTATTTTGTAGTCATTTCTCCACTTACTTTTAAAATGATTTTGTCTTTTGGCTTCAAAGAGATTTATTGGGATAGCTCATTATATGAGTTTTTCATTTAAATTTCTGGCTTGCCGCTTTTCTAAATGTCATATAACGTAACGATCTTAATGAAGGAAAATTTCATCATCATAAAATCCGCATCACTTACTTGCAGCAAGTGTCCTCAAAGAATAAGTTTTGTATGCTTTGTTTCTGGATACATACACTCCTTTCTGGCTATCTAAAAAATTCCTTAATTTTCTCAAGATAAAGCCGAATTAAATGTACCATAAAAATCATAAATACCACAAAAGTATCATAAGTCTATCTATAAAAAAAAATGGAAACCGCTATGCATATCATATGCGCCCTCCAAGGTCGTCGAGTGCAGACTAAAATTCTCCCATCGACTCGACTGTCTACTGCTCGACGCCGCGAACTGTCGGAATGATGATCTTAAAATGCGGATCCACAAATTGCGATGCCTTCCCCGTCCGGGATATTCGCAAGGAACTCATGTCAATCACGGTGTAGGATCACTACCATAATGTCCAAAACAGATACATGAAAACATCGCGCATACGCCTCAAGGAATCAGATGTATATTAGTCGATAGGGCCACGGGCCCCCTTCCTCTCCACAATATCGAAGGTCCTAATGAACCTCGAGAGAGAGTTTAGTTCCCTTTCCAAACTTGATCAAATCTTATGGCTCTTACCCGTAGAAGACTCGACCGCCGACCTCATAACTACTTGGCCGACGGCATGACGACATAACTCTTCAATGATCCCGCTGGCCTTTATCCTTTATCTTATGGTTTGTGACCGCCTTCCATTTCTTTTGGATCGCTTCGACCCACCAGACCTCATCCTCGCTTCATCCTAACTCATAAGGGCCTGGACACTACGCCTATATAGAAACTCGAAGCGTTTCTATCTTAATGCTCAGTAACCTTGCTGCGAACTCTACTAGCGCAAGAATTCCTCCCACGCTTTTGTTGGTCCACATGCGAAATATGTCTTCCAAGGTTTGGTTCGTGACCTCGCTTGTCCGCCGCCTTCCGGTGATACGCAGTATTTAAAATTAAGTTAGTTCCCAAGGCCTCTTGAAACTCGTCCAAAATCGCCTAGTAAACACCAATCCTCGACCGATATAATCTTTGCGCCATGCAGCCCACAATCTCACCGATGAAAACTATAGCTACGTCAGGAGCCTGATACATCATACGTACATGAATAAAGTGAGCACTCTTGGTCGAAAGTGTCTACTACACTACAAAAATCGAAAGTTCGCATTCCTGTCATTTGCTGGAACCGACAATAAATCCATCGTAAATGACTTCCATTTCAATTCGAATGGCGCAGGGTTGAAGTAACTGCCGGTGTCTATGTTCACTTTACCGCTAACACCGAGACATCTAGCCACAAAGTTGACTATGTCGCCTTTCATTCCTTTCCAAAACAAGGGGCTTGGTCCGCTTCTCATTCAGAATCCCCGTGAGCCATAACCGCTTTATGAGCCTCATTAATCAACGCCTCAACTCGCCGCTTGGCTGCACGTAAAACCCACCCTCTGTCCTCAATAAACCATCGCCGCCAAAGGTAAATCCCTCACATCGCGGGTACCATCATAGTGTTTTGTCCAATAAAATCCTTCTAATTTTGTACCAATACCAAAGCCAAAAATCTTCTCACGATTTGTCCTAAGAGGCACATCGAAAAAGATGCATGGTTCGACCAAAAGCATCCACAACTCGTTCATCGTTCTCTTTATGTGGGCACTAAGTCATACCGCGGCAATTCTAATTAACGCCAAGAAACAAGGCTCGTCAGCGCGTAAAATGTGTTGTAACTACAATGATCAGTCTTTAATCAAATTTTCGTCCAACCAGGTAGGTTCCATACCTGCTATAATGATGGCTACTAACCTAAATCATAAGGCCGCAGAGTTTTCCTCATGTCTTCTTAGCTTCCTCGAAATATAAACAATCACTCATCCGTCTTACATCAAGAATCCGCCTAAACCTTCCTTCGATGCGCCAGTGCATACCAAGAAGTCAATACTGCTGTCGTGGACCCTTAGTATCTGTTGTTGTCAACTCCTTTAAGCCTTAAATGCTTCCGCCAAGATTTCTCACCCACATAAACTTCTTGTTTTCTTCAACCTCAGAACGGACCCGCTATCTTCGGTAAATCCTTCGACAGACCGTCGGTAGTATCCTGGTAAACCCATAAAGCTATGCATTTCTGTGACATTCGTCGGTGCGTGCCATTCCATAATAGCCTCTAACCTCGTTGGATCGGATCCACGGAGATACCTTCACTGGAGATGACATGCCATAAATAGTGAATCCTCGATTGATAAAAGAGAATTTGGACAACATCCCAAACAATTTTTTCTCAGAACATTGTAGTACTGCTTAGTGTTCGGCCATGCTCCCTCCATCGCCCGGGAGAGTAAATCAATATCAAGCCGATGAATACTTGATCTAACTTGTCTAAGTACTCTAACACCCCATCTATCAAACTCATGAATACCTCATGCTTGTCACCAAACGGGCAAAACAATAATTTTGTAATGTCCAAATCTTGTCTTAAATGCGGTCTTAGGGATGTCATCCTCCTTGATCCGTGAATGGTGATACCCCCGATCAGAATCGATTCTAGAGAACACCACACCCTTCTATCCGATCAAATGATCATTAATTTTGCAGGTAATCGATTTGATCATAGCCTCACCTCATTGACGATAGTCAATACAAATCCTCCACGATCCATCCTTCTTCCGAATGAAAATGATGAGTGCACTCTACTCTGCGGACACACTAGGGACGTGATCAATCCTGCATCCAAAGAACTCCTTCGCCTGTATTTTTAACTCTTGCACCGGGAGCCTCACATCCGACAAGGCACGGTTCGGTCCCCTAAGCCAGTCTGAAAGAGAATTGGAGTTTACTATTCTCTTTCTGGCGGCATCCCGGGCAACTCCTATGGAATATGTTTGCAAACTCCTTCACCACCGAAGGTGTTCTAGACCTTCGCTACTCCCTTCTTGTTCAAGAGCGCAAGGATCGTGATAGAGCTTTCGCTCACAAGATACTCTTCCAGAATCAGAAGGAAGAGATTTAACCTCGTGGATACTCCCAGTTCCGTCTCTACTATCACACACGTCAGTTCTTCATCATCGACTAAGCTCAACCGCTTCATCTTACAATTGAGGTCACTACGCGACCTGGGAACCATTCCATATCTATCATGATGTCATAATATCCTAGGATTGTGATGTACAAGTTGACTCTCACGACAAACTCTCCCAGGTTAAGAAAACAACCAGTAACCTTTCCTCCAACATTCTCGTCATTCCTGGATTTCTACTAAGTTAAACTCGGCCCCGCCTGATCAGCTTTAATTTTAACCTTCACCGCACTATAAATAAAACTCTTAGTAGCTCCCCGGTCTATCAAAATACTAAGGGTCCGGATCAACGACAAGATTTCCTATCATTCGGAAAGTTAATCAGACCGGGTGCTCACTGTAGTTATTCACCGCTCAAGGAACTGGAGCGGGCCTTGGCCCATATCCTCCACTGTAGTAGGTCCCGCCGGATCCTGACGCCCTGTCCTTCTCCACAGACAACAAGGCCGGTAGTGTGGCTCCCCACACGCCCAACACCCCTTCTTCGCCCCAATAGTCCTGCCCGGCAGAAGATAACGCCCACCCAAACCGTCCGTTTCGCCAATAACATGTCTAACCGTTGTTATGGGGCCGACGCCGCTGATGCCGCCGTGGTCCTCGGTGGCAGGTCCGCCACAAGGCTACCGCCGGTGGGCGTAGTGAATGTGAGGGTCCTCTCTGGAAGCAATGATATCCCGACGTATGTCTCGGCGGTGTTCCTGGAGATGTTATGTGTACCAAATTTAACCCCGCCTTACCGGCCTGGACATGGAGTCCCGTCCGGACTTCACGATAAGCCTTCCTCCTCATACTATGAGGGCCTTTTGACAACATCGCGTAAGTTTGAGGCATCGCATCCTAACCTTTGCACGCGAAGCTCAAGTATGCCGTGCCCGACCTAACCTATTGACCTTGAGCTTCTCCGCATTCATATGCGAGCATACCGAGCGCCTTCCATAAAACGCGCTCGCATTTCGCACTATACCACTTCCCCGTTGCACTTGAACTCCATTGAGCCGACATTGAATTCCTCGAAGATATCTCTCTCTCGACCACTCAACAGCTCCCATGACATCGCCTTCAACGAATCATGTTTAGTTAGCGGCAGGAGCCGCTTCCACCATAGAAGAGCACTAACCTTCAGTTGAAAGACCGCCACATGGACCTTCATGTTGAGGTTAGTTTCGCGCGGCACATCGCCATATTTCCAACCATGCCTCGATGCAATGCCATCCGAGGCACCAAAGAACTCGGAAATTTAACCTTCTCGAGTTAAAGGTGAATGCTACCAAGAACGGGTTGGTGCGCATCGCTGAACTCGCCAGGTGCCGGGCGCCTGCCCTATCTCGTTTCATCTATCGACGTTTCGGGACATGCTACCGGAAAGATCTCTTCATCATCCCTACAACATCTACCATCGCGACCGCCTCGCCCAAGGACTCGCCGCCTTCCCCGGGCTAGATCCTCGTGCATGGATGCGCCGCCGAGTCTACGCTTCGCCTCCCTACCACCATGTCGTTCGGCCTCACAAGCGCCCCTAACCATGACATCGCATTACGCATTGCAGCAAAACAATCAGAAATGTAATAAATCAACAATATCGTGGTCAAAGGAACCCGTGAGGAATCCTAAGTCGCTGGTCGAACTCAGCTGATACCATATGTAACGACTTTCCTCGTTATGACAACCATTCTAAAGATACAGTGAATTTTTTTTTGAAGTGTGTGTGTGTGCTGCATGTACAAGGTAGAAACATCAACAAAATTTATTCATCACAATAGCCAACTAATGTAATTTAATACTTTAATGCAAATCAGGATGAACATAAGAATATGAACACGACGCACGCCATCGTAACCACATGCATAAATGATGATCACACTCCACAAGTAAACCGACCGCTAAATACGACCGACCGTCATCCTACCCTGCAGTTGTTAGGACCTCCAAGACACATAATCAATGCTTAAGCCCAGGTTCCCATCGCTTTAACCATTTAAGGTCTCAGTATTCATGAATTGCTCGAGGAAATACGAGGGTAAGTTCACATCCCGCCCAACACAACACACCAAGCAACTAACCTAATACAAACAAAACAAAGAGAAGAACAAATACTTCTTTCTCGGATTTATGCCAGTGATAAGAGGACTCCAACAACAACCCAATTCAACATTAATTAAATGCACAAATGTACCATATTACTAACTCCGGGTAATTTAATGCATATAAATCCGCGCATTCCACTCAGTATGTCTTATCAACGCCAAGAGGCTACACTAACATCACAACACGATATCCATATCATCTCCTTTCTAATTACAACAACATTGAAATGAATGAAGGTCATACGATTCAACTCTAATCTTGCCATCATATTTATAAGGTAAGAACCACACAAATCTCCTATTCAACAATACATTACAACTAGGAAATTTTATAAACAAGGTTTCCATGACATCGGTATGCCATAACATTTTCCCTTACCATAATGCAAATTCATGCTTTAACATTGTGACAAGACCAATCATTTCGAGCCCCCTAAGCCTTAGTCTAAGCTTGGCCAACATTCACCTAAAAATTTATTGCACTACATTATCCGATATTAACCTAACAATGCTACCTTTATAAAGCTATGATTATTTATCAATACTCACATCGACACAGATTACTTTTACGAAATTACTTAAACAATTATTAAGACTTCCGACCATATCACCTTGCATGACTGATATATCTAACATGCAACAATACTACTATTAACCATATTGAGCATACTACTATCAACACCATACTAACCATTTTTAAAAATATGTTACCATTATGTCAAACAATCATTAACAATAATATATTCAACCACACATTGACAATATTAACAATACGTACCATTTTTAACAATTGCCTCACATTAAGGTAACAACACCTTGAAAATTCCAACATAACCCTAAATTAAATAGCATCATAATTGAAGGTGTCATCATATTAAAATTTTACCCTATAACCTCACATTAAAATGGAAAAATAAACTTATTAAAATGACACCCTTTTTTTTCTTTTAAAAGGACAATATTCGAAATATTCATGCTAAAAATGACAGTAAAAATATCAATAAATAAAAGGTCAACATATGGAAGGGCTCCTCATTACAACCTTGTAATTACTGTAAATAACCAACCTCCTACTAAATCACTATCAAAAGGGGGCATAAGATAAATTAATTGGGGAAACATATAATAGTTCATTATCAATTAAATTAATATCACTATGGGAGACACACAACAATCCCATGCCAAGGAAGGCATATGGTAATTTATTGGGAGACCTATAATAAAATAAAATCAACCAATCGCATCATCAAGGGAGACACCTAAAAATTATTGTCAAGGTAGAGTTATACATAGGATAGCTAATCTTGCTATCAAACTCATTAGAAGTTCGGTAACTGCTTTCGAGGATAACCATATCCATGCAATGCAAGTGCATTGAGAATTTAATAGTGATAAGAGTTATGCTGTCTCACGTTGTCATGGCATTTAGCTAAGGGATGATAATTACTACTAAAACCTAAATCAACAGCTAAGGGTTACCTGTTTGACCAATCAATAAACTCCTTTTCATAAATTTCTTAATTCAATTAAAATCCCTATGCATGTTTTACCCATTCACATTAGATATCTCTGTCACGAATTGTGCACGCATTAAGTAATATAAGCAATATCTCTTACCTGCATGTAATACACGTGTTAGTGAGTAATTCGCATGATAATGGTTCATGAACAAAGAAAGAGTATGCACCAACAATCGCCATAAACGTGCGGACGAAGTTTAAATCCCTTTTAAATTTTCGCAAGTTTGTTACCAGCATGAGGTTCGTGAATAGAAAGGATAATAAGCTTTGTAATATCACCAATTCACCGCATGTTCCGCACTAATGAAAAACGAAGGCCGTGTGGAACAAGAATCTAAATCACGGGTAGTAGTATGGTGGAATCTATTGACCCAATTCCTGTGGATACAACGATGTCATCAATGCCCACCAAAACTAACTCCCAACACCTATAGTAAATCAATAACGCACTCCACCATTAACGTATCGCACGTCCAATGTGGTCCAATCCACAAGAAAACACGCGACAATACTCTGAATAAGTAATAGAACACGCAGGATTGGCTTGGAATCGCTGACGAGGGTAGCGACCACCCATAATTATGTGCAAGGGGATATTACATCATCACAATAGGTGTATTAGCCGCCATTGTCGATAGGACGATGTCTAAAACCCATAAACCGATTTTAACGCAGAAAATGGCAAGGAGAAAGAAATGCCCACAATGTACATCGACTCAAACCCAGGAAAACGCAACCCAATAGTTTCAACAAATTTCACTATCAAACTTTAAAGTAAAAGAAAATTTCATCGGTGCAGACGAGCTCAACCCAGAAGAATGTGTCCACCGTGTTCAATCTAATCAATGCAAAAATCCTTTATGATAAACTAATTTCTATCAAGAATCGTTCAACAAAAGAAAAAAAAATAAGTCCTGGACAGTATACAAAATCAACGCAAGATCTTTAAACAGGAATTTATGTCTTAAACATGTAGAGATTATTACAAAAAGGCAGGAGTTGATATCATAACATGCAGAGAGACTGCACAAAAAACGCAGGAATTTATCCACACCCAATCGCAGAGAAGTTTTAACAACGGCGCAGAGATTAAAACCATATTCAGCATGTCCGGTCATAACCAAGTTTGCCGGAAAGAGTTAATTACATGGTTGTTTATAAAAGTTATCGCACAACAACAATTGAAATAAAATCATGAGGTTCCACAAGCATTATTAAAAATTGATTCTATACTAGTCATCCAGGAAAACGACAGATGCAACAACCTGGCTAAATTCTCAATGCCATTTCTAATTTCTTCCAATAAATGCTTGGATCTTACATCAATTTAATGCTTTCTATCTCTGGGTCACCAAGTGACCATACCTTTGCCTTTAGCCACCCTGGTTTGATGTCTCCAAGACCTCGACTTGTCCCAAGGCCCTGTCAAGCCTCGCTTCCCTAATCAAGTGGGTAAAGCCCACCGGGCACTCTCCCAACCAAATCCATGTAGGAGTACTCGCCCCCTTCGGCCTCCTCGAGTCAGCAGTTGGGCCACAAGAACCGTGAGATAGACTAGCATCCTCACCACCCCTCCCGCCGGCCGAGCGCTACCCAACACAAAATGAGATAGAACCAACTCCTCACAAGAAAAATCCATCAAACCACAATTCGGGTAACAGAACCTTACGCTAACCGTTTCTCCCCTTTCCCTTTCCTTTCCCTTTCTTTTATAGGAAAAATGAGACCCACCTACTTTCCCTCACATAATTAATTAATTTTTAATGACAACTTCTAAACAATCTCCGCCTTCCAAGCGTCACTCATCCCTAGGGTTCTCCAACAATTAATTTTATGTTTAATAATTAAAAGTCTAAATTCCCCACACCCCAAAATTGCTCCTTAAATTTCTCCTAGGGTTCCTAGATCCCCTCCTCATGCTTTTTATTCACTTTCCTAAAATGAAGTTTATGAAATTTATTAATTCATTAAATACCGATTCCTTTTGCTTTTTTACCCCATGTCTCCCACTCTCCAATTTTTAAGTTCCTAATCTAAAGTTTCCTTTATTTTTATTTTTTATTTTATTTTATTTTATTTTCTTTTCTTTCTTTCCATTATTTATATTATTATTATTTTTTTGTTAAAACCCCAAATTATAAATGCCACATTCTTTCAATATATAAACAAATATTTTATCATTATTATTATTTTTTTTTTTTTTTTTTTTTTTTATACTCCCTTCTTTAAAATTTAAGTCTTTTTTATAATTTAAATGCCATGGGGTTCACTTAAATTAAACCCCTCATAACTTTACCCCCTTTAATTTTAAAAGACTTTAACAACCTGTATGGGATGTTAGTTTGTGCTCTAGGTTTATTTTTTGGAGGATCTTTCTAGGGTTGGTCAAATTTATCTTAGGGATACCCAGGGTTTGATCCAACGGCTACAATTCTAATTTAGGAGGCGCTTGTAAGAATTCTATCAAAAGCACGGTCTCGTGGTCATCTAGGGTTGTCTCATCATCATCCTCTAAGCCGACAAGTGTTCTTCAAAGATCGCACTATGTGCCCAAGGTGCCACTGGCTAAGCTTCGGGTTGCCATGGGCCGCAGCCTCCTTCAGACGCTAATCTGCGCGTAGTTCCAAGGGTGCCACTACTACCTTGTAATTCTTTTGCGCCGACGCGCCTTCAGGATGCACCACGTGCTCCAAGGGTGCCATCACCGGACTTGGACGAATTGGTAGACATCTATAACCCCGAGTCAACACTCCGCCAAGTGAATCTTTAAGGAGACTATGGGATCTAAGGAATAAGGCCCCGCCTTTATTGCACTTCCCTAGAATCATCGCGGAGCGACCGGTCGCAGTTCGCTTTCACGGCATCAGTGGGATCCTCTCAACTAGGTGTAATCGCTAACCTTGCGCTACTTCCACGGGAGTGCTAGTAGGTTGTTGTGTATCATTGCCCACACCTCCTCAATTCCTCCGAACTCCGCGTGTGGTCTCTTTACCCATATGTGAGCGTCCGGGTCGCAAGCTATCGCCATCCCGCATCATCAACCATCATGTCAGATCATGTCAACAAAATATCATAAAATCAATAGCATATCATCAAATCCAAACAATATCATCGTAAATGAAATAACTCGGGGCCATTCCACTCGACCTAACCGAGTCCAAGGAAGTTCCACCATGCCTCAGCATCCTCAAGGTCCTATTCTCCGCACACTCAAAGAAACCGAATCGCTAAAGACTGCCTACATCAACGGCAAACATTCTTTCATATAATGTAACGCATCATAATGAAGGGAAAACGCTTTATCATCATAAAATCTGTATCAATTTTATGAAAGCAAGTGTCTCAAAGAATAAGTTTTGTGGGCAAGCGCCGAGCTGATGTTACAAAGATATTTTTTAATTGATCAAAATTCAAAGATGTTTTTGTCATGAATGGATGACTCTTAGAAAGGATAGAGGTACTAGAGTGGTTCAAATGATATCCCTATTGAGATATGGATGCCTGATGGAAGCAGTGACCCTATCAACAATATTGAATTCATCTGTATAAACATCATTGCACCTGTGATCTAAACAAGATAACAAATTATAATTTTTGGACAAAAATGCATCCAATGCTATGACTGTGTTATTTTCTGAGTTATTATCATAACACTTGATCTGTCATTAACTGTTTCTAAAAATTGATTTCGTCTGTGCCCCTGACATAAAATTTCTGGTGATGTAGAGATAACTTCTTTGCCCAGCGTGTCTCCATTGTTGGCAGCCAACAATTCTATAAATTTTATCATGATTTAAATTCACCACAAAGAGATAAAATATTTTTGTAGCTGCCTCCTACTTACTTTTAAAAATGATTTTGTCTTTTGGCTTCATGGTGATTTATTGGGATAACTTATTTTATGAGTTTTTCATTTAGATTTCGTTTGTTTTTGTTTAAATTTCATGACTACAAGCATGAAACCCAAACAAAAAATTGGCTTGGTAATAATTCTGCAGTCTATGTTTTTCGTATTTTATTTTACCAAAGATATTACACTTTAAGGGAACCTATATGTTGCTAAGTTTAAGTTTTACAAACTCATTGATTAATTCACTACCACATTTTTATGTATTATAGGGAATATGACTTAATCAGTTCTATGGTTGGTTGTATGATTTTAATTTTTGAAATGCCTAGATGTGTTGAACCTTAGATTAACAAATGATATATGCTATTTTCTCTATTAGTCTTATCACTTTCATGTCACTTGGTACAAGTCTGATGTACCCACGAATACACCTCATCCTGTTGTCTTGTACATTTAATAACCCTCATTCATTGTTTGAATTGGAATTTGATCGTGGTTGGGATTTAATTTTCATTATGTGTAATGGCTCATAGGTCTACGTGTCCTCTGGTTTTCTGTCTCTCCAAACTTAAGATATCAAACATGATAGTCTCCCATTTTTGTAGGTATCGGGTTGTTTTCGTTTTCACAGACCTCTCCTTGTTGCTTGTTTATTGGAAGTTGAAAAACCCCTCTCGTGGTGTCTACTGTGTCTATTTGATAGTAACCATGGACCCTTTGGTTATAATTGAACCTAATGGCTATCAAGCCCTTCTTTCCCATACCAATGCCATAAATTATTTGCAGGCTCACGGTTGGGATATCTTCATCTAGAAATTTGAAGGTTACAACCTTGCGGTCACACAGGATTTTTCTCAAATGTTTGATGGGTTTAGAGCCAAAGTTGGGGATGTGCAATTGGAGTTCACAAAGGACTCTATATCCTATGCAACAAGACTTCCACAGGAAGGCGATAAATGGTTCAAAAATGATAAACTGGAGGATGTGCCTTGGAGCCTGTTCATGGTCTCTCAAAAATCTACATGCTGCCCAAAAGGTATTCCTATTACCCTCTTGAAACCACGATGGCACTGCCTTATTTTTATTTTGAGACAGTTTATAACATGCGAGGGAAAGTATGGTTTGGTATTTTTATACCACATCCGACTGTTGTTGTTTTTCCTAGCTTTTAAACTAAAAATTCCCTTCTATTTGTTCACGAGCCTATATAAAATGTCAAAACGTTATAAGAGTAAGAGATTGAACCCTCTGTCAAGTCTCTTTCACCACGGGCTTATGAGGATTATGTTGGTATCGCACCTGTCTCAAATTGGGGACACTTGGGCAAGCTTCCTGAGTCTGAACAATTTTTCCCAACCCGAAAGTAGAGTGAACTCAACTTTAAATGTAAACTCCAATTCTGATAATCCCATGACCCAGAGTCAAGATTTTGATTCACATAATGACTGTGAAATTAATGAACCAATTTCTGTTTCTTTGAAAACCCCCATGGGTAAAAAACCACGATGTATTTTTACACCCATAAAATCATTAGAATAGGTAGTGGATTTTTTAAAAGAGAAGGTTTATTGTGATCCTGTTAATGAACCGGATTAGGGTTTTAATCACAAACCTGCTGTTAAGAAAAATCGTAAGAGAAAGAAACAGGGTAACTCAGATTTGAGTTTTATGAACAAGAGAGTTGGCTGATTGATATCTAGGATTCTACAAAATCAAAAGCAGGATCATTTGATCTTGATCTCAATGATCGAGGTCAATGATCATTTCTTAGACGATGAGATCAATTATTTCCTTGCACTAGAATATCCAGATAATTAGTGTCTCGCGAATGGAACTACTGGTCAAGATGAGAAATATGACTTTGTCTCTAGACTACCTTTGTTTCTGAAAGGCCAAGAGGGATTTGATGGAATTAGCCATGACTTGAAACAAGCCACAAGAAGAGATGAAGAATCCATTTCTGAGTATGCGCAACCTCAGTTTTCTATAGTACCGGTACATTGTGAAAATTACTTAGACAGGGTAGAACACTATTACAGGGACATACCATATTTATAGGCACAATTAAAACATCTAGCTTCTCACAATTCTCTACTTGAACGAGAAAATCAAGAGTTGAAGGCATGCACATATTGGGCAAGTAAAAGGCCCAAGAGATCCGGTAATATAATCATCAAACATGCAACTAACTTCAATGCCATCATTAATTCAAAACTATCTGACCCTTCACTGTCTAATTTCTAAAATGGTAAGAGTTGTTTTTATTTTATTTCATTTTATTTTGTTATGAAAATTGAATAGGAAGATTCAATTTTGATTTTCTTTGTTAATATAATACTAGCTATAGAATCTCATGATTTTGTAGCCAGTCTATTTCTGAATTTTAGTTGGCATTATTTTCTGAATATCAATTTCATTTTTTTATCTACAGGAAAATGATGATTATGGTGCTATTTACATGGAGAAACTATCTTGGATCATGCACTATATAGTTCTGTAGTTTCTTTCTTTTTCATAAAACTTTTTTATTATGTAATAAATTTTGACAAACCAACTCCTACAGGAATGATTTCCTGTTGTACTATTTTTTTAAAACAATCTATTTTTTGGGGATTGCACTCTATCTTGCATGATAAGAGTTTGTTAATCCAAAACTAGTTTAAATAGTGATCACTGTTAGTAGCGAAGATATTTTTTTCCAGGATACATTGTGGACATGTGATTTTGATAACTGATATGGAGAATCTATTCACCATCGTCTTTAGACCTGTGTGATGCTTATTCCATTTCGTTCCTTTTATTTCCTCAATCTTATGAGATATTATTATGTTTGATGCAACTTTAGCATTATTATCATATGTGTAGCACCCCTCTACAAGATACTAAGCAATTAATCATTTATTAAATGCATACACAATAACAACTTTGCTTTAACATAATTTCATTTCATTTACACAATTCTTCTACATTTGCTCAATGATAAATCTAAATAGCACAATAAAATAAGTAATAGGTTAACTCTAATATTTGCAACTTAAAACAAAAGTATATACAAAATATCAACAACAAATACCACTGAAAAATACCTCTTCCTTAGTTTGTTGAAGTTCATCAATCATAATGTAGTCTTAGGTGCTTCCAAGCATTATTTTCTTGCTTTCCCAGAGTGAAACAATGGAATCCTCCCAGCCAACTAGGAGCCTAAACGAATTCCTAGCTCCAAGAAACCTTTTGGTTTCTTGGCCTTCTGTTCCCATGAATCCAAGAACAACAAAGCACAATTTCTCAAAGAAAACCATCATAAGAAATATATCTTCCAAAGATTTCACAACCTCTCATCATGCTCAAACCTCCCAATCCTCCCTTCCTCACCACTTCTCCTCCTTATTTATCAAGTTTCCATACACCCTTCCCCAAGTCTCCTCAACCACCCTCATTATTATCCATCAACCTCCCTTATCTAGATTTTTGGGAAAAGATTAAAATAAAACTAAAATATAAATGACTTGAATTAAACAACAATAAATAAAATGAAAAGTCTTTCTTCTCATGCTACCTAATAAATGTAATTTGACAATTTTCCCAAAAAAGTACATAACACCCCATCATGCTCATTTAATTCACCATACCCACCATCTATCAAAGTCAAGAAGGTATTTAATGCTTCTAGATATTTTGTATGCAATATAATTTACATATTCAATAAACATTCAATTAAATAGTTAATAATTTACTTTAATAGTTAATACATTAATTAATTGTACTAG
>SNQJ01S0119725.1:15354-41071 GCA_010110895.2 Picea sitchensis
ATGGGAAAGAAAAATTTAGTTGTCCTCATTAAAACAGGGACGACGTTAGAATTTTGTTGATGATAATCACATCTTCCTATGATTTTAATGAGAAACCAGAAACGATGATTGCACAGAAACTTCCCTCTGCTGATCTGAGTTTAGAATTAACTTTTCAGGTGCTTGAAAAGTAACCAACTACATCTAATGAATAAGAGCTTTGATTCCCTTCAACAAATGAATGGTGATTCAGACATAATCATTTTAGAAAACAAATCAAAATCAAGAAAAATGAAAAGAACCAAAATAAAAAACAAAAAGGGAAATTAAAAATATTTACAAGAGGTGGATCAGAAATCATCAAGCGAAATATCTCTTGAGAGCCTGGCCATTCATTGGGAAAGTTTTTGGCTGTCCTTCCAAATTATGCTTTCAAAAAGAGCTAGGACCCAATTTTTAAGAAATTATAAATGGTCCCAACCACAGGTTTTGGAATTTCGTATGTTCCCCCTTACCCTCGTGGACTTTGTCCCACTTGAGAACCAAATACTCAAAATCAAAATTCCTATCAGAAGATGAGTTTGCATCAAACCAACTCTTCACAATTTGTTGGTGTTGGTCAAGTTTCTGCTTTTCTTATGTTCTTACCTCTTCTAGTTTTAACAAAGCATTAATCTAGTTTTCTAGAGGAGGACACTCTTCTTCTTTAAATTTATGTGATAATTGTAGAGAATGAAGTAAGACATGTGGGGGGAGGATGTCTTCTCTTCCGTAGACGAGGAAGAAAGGGGAATTACCAAAGGAATCTTTTGGAGTTACCCTATCAGCCCAAAGTGCATTATACAGTGCATTGTGCCAATTCTTATGGTTTTATGAAAATGTCCTTTTAATCATCTTAATTAAATTCTTATTTGTCGATTATGCTAGACCATTCCCTTGAGGGTAGTAGCTGGCATAATACTTCATTTTAATCCCTTTTTCTAGATCGAAAACATTCATATCAAGGGACAAAAAATAAAATGTGTTATAAAAAACCAGACATTCAGGAATTCCAAATCGAGTGATGATGTGGGAGTTCATAAAAGGCACTACTTGATTGGTGTTGACCACTTTTAAAGGTAAAGCTTCAGACCATATAGTAAAATAGTTTGTTGTTGTGAGGATGTACTTGTGTTGTTGTGAAGAAGGCAGATTGATCGGTCCTATTATGTCTAGGCCCCATTGCCGAAAAGGTGTGTCTACAGTAACATGTTGCAAAGGAAAATATGTCTTTTTTCACCCGTCTTGCAGCCTTTTGGAAAATTACACATTTGTGGGACAACGTATGGGCATATTTAAACAAGGTAGGCCAATAGTATCCAACCCTTAGCATTTTTTGGGAAGTGATATCTCCACCAAAGTGACCACTGGCCTCACCGGCATGAAGTTCAACCAGCACTCTTTCAGACTCCGCCTTTTCTAAACAATGCAAAAAAACACCATCAAAGTTCTTTTGAAATAATATATCATTGATTAACTAGAAATATGCAGATTTAAGCCTAAGTGCTCTTCTATTTTTGGGATCACGATTGCGGGGAGAAGATCCACATGTTAAATAAAATCTAATGTTCGCATACCAAGAATTGGGTGTAGCTTGTGCACAACTGATCTATTTTTCGTTATGCTAATTTATGGTTGATGTGTTTATTTGACTTTCTTGTTTCTCAACCGAATCAACCACTAGTTTACACAGGCCTTGAACTCTAACAATTTGGGTAGGAGTTATTTCAAGGTCATATTCATGTAGTGATTTCATCTAATTTTCCCTTTTCTCACCCATCTCTTTTTGTACTAACAAGTTTCTTACAACAGGGTACAGAACAACAACTTTGATTCTGGATTTCAACAGGTAAGACCATAAATGTTTCACTACTTTCAAAAAAGAGTATTCATGTTGATCTACTACGGGGTAATTAATCTCCGCTCCTTTAAAAGAAGATCTCATGAAGGAAATGGGTATATCAATGCTTTCAACATTTTTCTATGTAAGCACAACAACATAGGATTGGTTAGATGCAAAAGTGTAAAGAGTGAAATCCTGAGAAAAATCGAGACTCATCAGGTAAGGGTCTTCTATTATTGATTTTCTAATTGAATCGAAAGCCTGACTTTCTTGTGGTCCCCATCGGTACAAAACATCATTTTTAATTAAATTTTGTAGAGGTTGAACCATTTCTGAGAAACTCTGGACAAATCTTCTGACAAAATTAATCTTGACCAAAAAGGATTGCATGGCCTTTTTTGAAGAAGGAGGGGGAAGTTTAGCAATAGATTGAGTTCTTTCGGGGTTAATAATCATTCCATCCTTAGTTTTTATAAACCCAAACAGTTTTCCTTTCTCTACTGCAAAGACCAATTTCTTAGGATTGAGAGATATGTCAAACTTGCAGAATCGTTCCAAGACACCCCTAAGGTGAGACAAGTGATCTTTCTTGTTTTTTGAAAAGATAGTGAGATCATCAAGATAGACCACAACTAACTGTTTAATGAGGCCACAGAAAGAAATATCCATTTCTCTCTGGAAAGTGGCACCGACATTTATCAGTCCAAAAGGAATTTTCCTGTAGGCATAAGTGCTCCATGGGGTATGAAAGGTGGTTTTAAGTTGGTCCGAAGGAGACATAAGGACCTGGTTGTATCCCAAAAATCCATTTAACAAATATAGTCTTTCGGAACCAGACACCTACTATAGAATTTGTTCCATTGGAGGAACAAGGTACTTTTCTTTATCATATGCTCGGTTCAGGTTTCAAAAATCGACACAAAGTCGAATTTCACCTCTTTTCTTCCTTACATGGACTAAGTTAGACACCCATTGGGTATGCCTAACTGGAAAAATTATATTTGGAGTTAGCAATTTATTCAGTTCCTTTTTAACAATAGGTTCTAATTTAGGATGCATTTTCCTCAATTTCTATTCAAAAGGATGAGTCTGGGGTTTCATAGGGATTATATGATATATGATGTTTGGATCGAAAATTTTCAGGTCATCATTCATCCAAGCAAATACGACTTTAAATTCTTTAAATAATTTTATGAAAGAGGATCTTTCTCGCTCAGAACATCCCTTTCCCAGATTAATATTTTGAGGATTATCTCTTGTTCCTAAATTAACAGTTTCATAGATCAAAGAGGAACTGTTAGTTTTGCAATTGACTACCCCACTAAAATTTTCATGCAAGTCATAAAATTTGTCTAATCTCACAACAGATCTGGGGATAGAGTTCACCAACTCGGATGTTGATTCAGGAGATCGAGGATTAGATATTACCGTGAAGTCTTGAAGATTCTCGTCATGAGTGCCTTCATCAATGACTGCATCCTGTAAGGTGTCTTCCATATGTAGAAATTTGATGATTTGTTGGTCATCATCAAATACTCTCCAATTTGTGATGCTATCCAGAATCGACGGCCTAAACAACAATTCGATAGAAAACACAATAGGATAAAGACCTTCAGTGGGCAACAATTTAGAAGCAACATTGGCTAGTAAATAAGCTTCTAAATTACTCATCCTAGGAATGGAATTTATATTAAATGCTAGAAATTTATGCATTAAACCTCATACCTTGGTTTGGTAACTCTTCACATGTGGTGACAAATAGTGTATTGCATTTCTTACATGTTTGACCACGATTTTTGAATCACTGAATACTTTCAAAATTTTTACATCCATGTCCAATGCTTTCCTAAGTCCTTGTAGAAGTGATTTGCACTCAGCTATGTTGTTAGTACATTCAAACTCTAATCGACAAGAAATAAATTTTTTATTACCTACATGATCGATGAGCACACAACCAACACCTTCTCCTTCTTGATATTTGGATCCATCAAAATATAGGGACTATATTTGTTCATCATTAGTCGTACTTGGCATATTCGGCAAAGATGGTTCTTGAGTATAGGATATAATTTAAGATTTTTTTCTTGGATGAGTGATAGAAGAGATTTCAGTCATGAAGTTACTAAGAAAGGTATTCATTCCCTGCGTTTCAATCGAATTTGTGGAGGTAACGAAATAATCATTTGGATCATTCAGATCTATCATGGTATGCTTAATATAACATTCTCTATTTATTCTGATTTTGTTGGGCTGTCCATTTTCAGGAAGCCACAAGTGAGACCACAATGATAATATCAATTATCTGATGAAATTTAGGATTGGATGATAATCTAATAAAAACATTCTTAAGCTCATCGATTACCTTAACATTCGTCTGATCTAGCTGGATGATTTTAAGATCAGAAGGTTTTACTTCTGCATTAATTTTCTGGCATACAGATAGAGGCATCACATTTGATGATGCACCAGAGTCGACCATACAATTATGTACATTCCTATTAAAAATTTCAAAAGTTAATAAAAAGGGGGGACATTTTTCCGTGGGGAAACAACAGAATTCTGCTGATTTTTTATGTTGTCCCTGAAACAGTTTTATATAGGTTCGCTACAGTTTTTTTTGCTAAGTCCCTTTTTTCTTGATGTTCATATGTCTTCTTCGTTGAGACATTTTTAGCTACTTTTGAATCAATTTTTGTTGATTTTTTGGTCCTAACATCATTCATTTTACTGTTTTCAGCGATGCTTTGAAGCATTTTCTGCAAAATAAGAGGAAATTTCAGCAATTCAAAAACAAAAACATTTTCCCTTAGTTTTTTCAGATCTTCATTTAAATCATACTCTAAAACTGGGGCAGCTAAGTTTTGTCTATTTTCAGTTTTCTTTGTTTGTTTTGGAAACACATTTTTACTTGCTTATGGTGCGGGCTTGTTTTGTGTTTTACTCCTAGTGTTGTAGGGGTGGATAGTTTCAAAATTTACTTGAAAAATACCTTCCGACAAGTGCCCGAAAAGGGGAGGTGATGAGTCCTCCTCTTTTGGTACCTCTTCCTCAAATGTATTATTAGAATTTCTAGGAGGAACATAAACAAAATTTCCATGAGCTTCTAATATCGTTTGCAAAGCATATTGTAAATTTTTGAAATTGAGACCTTCTGTGGTCGAGTTTGGTCGGTTTGGAGGGAAAGGTTTTACAAAAGGAGGTTTGAAGATCCATTTAATTGTAGATGCCTCATCAGATGATATTTTCAAGTCAACGAATTGATTCGACAATTTCTGGAAAGCTTTCTGCAGGCTTTCCAAGTCTAATGTTTCTTGTTGATTCTTAGTTTGAGGAGGCCTAGTGAGAATTTATATTTTATTCTTAGAAGATGAAGCTATTTAATCTTCGCTACTAAGATTATATTTTAATCTCAATACATCTTTTTCAATTTGACCCGCCTCTTCAAAGGCCTCTAACAATGTGTTCTTTTTGGACCTTTTAACCGATATGGCTATGTTATTATGCAGAGCCTTAGTATAATATGAAACAAATAAGATTTTTGCATGCATCAAATCTACAGGGATTTTGTTCTTTAACGTCATAAACCTTTGGTTAAAGTCCTTCACTTTTTATTTAGGGTTCATTTTTAAGCTAGAGAGTTCCATAACCAAGACTTCCAGAGGTTTATCATCTCCAAATTTTTCTAGAAGTCAAGTTTCGAACTCGCCCCAAGAGACGATGGTCTGGGGCTGTTGAGCGAAATACCAGCTAGAGGCATTTCCCTCAAAATTATAAGGAAATAATTTGCACACTACATCTTCGTTCTCAACACTCTGGAGTCTAATGGCCAACATAAATTTTTTGATGTGATCCTCAATGGATTGCTTTGAATCTGGATCAAATTTGGGCAACCATTTCTCTAGATGTTTAGACAGTGGATGTTGGGGTCTAGGTACAACCATGACATCTTGATTGAGCCAAGGTCTAGCAGGATTATTTTGGTGTGCCATGGGAGTGGGTGGATTTGAAGGTTGAGATGGTTCAAATAAAGAACTACCTTCATCCAAGGATTCACCTCCCCAAGAAGGTGGAGAAGAACCAAGTGGGGACGGTGGAATAGCAGATCCTCTGCCACCAGGGAAAAGTATTTCAACAGGATTGGTATTATTTCCAGTCCCTAACATGTTTCTAGGAAGACCGGTGCTTTGTTCTTGAAGATTTGTAAAGTCAAGGGGTTGATTGAGTTGTCTACCAGGTTGTCTAATACGAGATAAGGCACTTTGAGTTCTTATAAGCGACTGACGGAAAATTTCCTGGTTGTCAATCCCTTGAGGGAGTGGTGTCACTGGTTCAATAGGAATATCAGGGTTATCATTTGAGGTATTTGTTGTTTCAATTGTAACGTTTGTCTCAGAGCGACTACGTGTCATGATAGGAGAACGATTGTTTGGAGGGGTCTTGTGACCTCCACGTGCCATCAATTAATTTCAGGCCCTCCTTCTAGCACCATTACTTGACGGGCGTTTTTGACACACCGTCAACTGGAAGGTCAAATCCAGACTAGGGTTGTCTAAATAACCCAATCCCTTTGGAATGAAATGACCCGACGGGTTTAATGGCTCCATTGGCCAACTAAAGTCCTAAAAATAATAAAGAAAATGAAAATAATCTAAAAGATATGATACTAAGAATACAAGTTTACTAATTACAAGTGTTCAAATAGAAACATGAATATGTGCATATGATTATAAACACACTATATACAACTTGCAAGATTTACTTGACATCTTGCGAAATGAATGTTCTTAACAATGTTTCTAAAAGAGATAAAGAAAGCACATACATTTTTTGTTTTCCTTTTGAATATTTAAAGGTCAAAAAAACTGATGAATATTAAGCAAACATAATTGAAATAACAATACACAAACAATCAATTCTAGTTCATGCTATCCTCATTTCATTTATAAATCATTTAACTAAATAACAAGCAAACTAACCCGTAACTAATTGATTAAAATGAGTTTATCTTACTGTGTAATTCGAACTCCTAATTGTTCTTCATATGAGGGAAACCTATGATAGAACAGTTATAACACTCCCAGAACAAATTCAAGGAAGCATTTGATGTATTGGAGAGAGAATATAACTACAGAATGATAACTGAAAAGATCTTGTGATCTTATGATAATCAATGACTTAGAATGGAAGGAAACTCAATTCAACGAATTAATATAATCCATCATTTAATATCTAAAATAAATCCATAATAATTAAATGGAATATTGATCATAGATACTAAATGAAATGACAAATTATAGACAACATCTTAAATATTTAACATTATGAAACACCATATGATGATAAGGCTAAAGCTGCATCAAACATAATAATATCTCATAAGATCGAGGCAATAAAAGGAATGAAATGGAATAATCATCACACAGGTATAAAGATGATGGTGAATAGCTTCTCCATATCAGTTCTCAAAATCACATGTCCACAATGTATCCCAACAAAAATTATCTTCTCTACTAACAATGATCACTATTTAAACTAATTTTGGATTAACAAACTCTTATCATGCAAGATAGAGTGCAATCAAAAAATAACAGATTGTTTTACAAAAATAGTACAACAGGAAACCATTCCCGTAGGAGTTGGATTGTCAAAATTTATTAGATAATAACAAAATTTTATGAAAAAGAAAGAAACTACAGAACTATACAGTGCATGATCCAAGATAGTTTATCCATGTAAATAGCACCATAATCATCACTTTCTTGTAGATAACAAAACAAAATTGATATTCAGAAAATAATGCCAACTAACATTCATAAATAGATTGGCTACAAAATCGTGAGATTCTGTAGCTAGTCTTATATTAACAAAGAAAATCAAAATTAAATCTTCCTATTCGATTTTCATAACAAAACAAAATGAAATAAAATAAAATAAAACTTTTACCATTTTAGAAATTAGACAGTGAAGGGTCGGATAGTTTTGAATTAATGATGGCATTGAAGTTGGTTGCATGTTTGATGATTATATTACTGGATCTCTTGGGACTTTTACTTTTTGGATCTCTGCATGCCTTCAACTCTTGATTTTCTCATTCAAGCAGAGAATTGCGAGCAGGTGTATGTTTTAATTGTGCATGTAAATATGGTATGTCCCTGTAATAGTCTTCTACCCAGTCTAAGCAATTGTCACAATGTACCAGTGCTATAGGAGGCCAAGTTTGAGAGTGCTCAACAATGTATGCTTTATCTCTTCCTGTGGCTTGTTTCAAGTCATGGATAATGCCAACAAATCCCTCTTGGCCTTTCAGAAATGGAGCTATTCTAGAGACAAAGTCATATTTGTCATGTTGACCAATAGTTTTGTTCCGAGACACTAATTATCCAGATCTTCTAGTGCAAGGAAATCATTGATCTCGTTGTCTGAGCAGTGATCATTGATCTCAATCATTGAGATCGAGCTCAAATGATCCATCTTTCGATTTTGCAGACACCTATATTTCAATCAGCCAACTCTCTTGTTCATAAAAGTCAAATCTGAGTTATCTTGTTTCTTGCTCTTACGAATTTTCTTAACAACAAGTTTGTCATTAAAACCCCAATTCGGTTCATTAACAGGATCAGAAGAAACCTTCTCTTTTAAAACATCCAATACCTCTTCTAATGATTTCCTGGGTGTAAAAATACATCGTGGTTTTTTACCCATGGGGGTTTGCAAAGAAACATAAACTAGTTCATTAATTTCACATTCATTACATGAATCGAAATCTTGACTCTGGGTCACAGGATTATTAGAATTGGGGTTTACATTTAAAGGTGAGTTCACTGTGCTTTCAGGTTGGGAAAAATTGTTCCGACTCAGGAAGCTTTCCCAAGTGTTCCCAATTTGAGATAGGTGTGATACCAACAGAATCCTTATAAGATTGTGGTGAAAGAGGCATGACAGAGGTTTCAAGATCTTTATCTTATAACATTTTGACATTTTATATAGGCTCATCAAAAAATAGAAGGGCATGTTTAGTTTAAACCCTAGGAACAACATCAAAAGTTAGATGTGGTATAAAAATACCAAACCATACCCGTCCTTGCATGTTATAAACTGTTTCAAAATCAAAATAAGGTCGTTCCATTGAGGTTTCAGGAGGGTAATAGAAATACCTTTAGGGAAGCATGTAGATTACCGAGACACCACGAACAAGCTCCAAGGCACATCCTCCAGTTTAGAATTTTTGAACCATTTATCGCCTTCCTGTGGAGGTCTTGTTTCCTGGGCTATAGAGTCCTCTATGACCTCCAATTGCACATCCATGAATTTGTCTGTAAACCCATCAAATGTTTGAGAAAAATCTTGTGCGACAACAAGGTTGTAACCTTCGAATTTCTGGATGAAGATATCCCAACCATGAGCCTGCAAATTATTTATGGCATCGTCATGGGAAAGAAGGGCCTGAAATCCATTAGGTTCGATTCAAACCATAGGGGCCATGGTTACTCTCAAATAGAAACAATAGAGACCACGAGAGGGGTTTTTCGACTTCCAATAAACAAGTAGCAAGGAGAGGTCTATGAAAACCAAAACAGCCTGATACCTACGAAAATGGGAGACTGTCATGTTTGATAACTTAAGTTTGGAGAGACAGAAAACCAGAGGATGCGCATATGTATGAGCCATTACACATAATGAAAACTAAACCCCAACCACGATCAAATGCCAATTCAAACAATGAATGAGGGTTATTAAATGTACATGACAACAGGATGAGGTGTATTCGTGGGTACATCAGACCTATACCAAATGACATGAAAGTGATATGACTGATAGAGCAAAGAGCATATATCAATTTTTAATCTAAGGTTCAACGCGTCTAGGAATTTCAAAAATTAAAATCATACAACCAACCATAGAACCGACTAAGTCATATTCCCCATAATACATAAAAATGTGGCAGTGAATTAATCAATGAGTTTGTAACACTTAAACTTAGAAACATATAGGTTCCCTTAAAGTGTAATCTCTTTCTTAAAAGAAAAGAAGAAAAACACAGACTGCAGAATGATTACCAAGCCAAGTTTTTGTTTGAATTTCATACTTGAAGTCATGAAATTTAAACAAAAACAAACGAAATCTAAACGAAAAACTCATAAAATATGTTAGCCCAATAAATCACCTTGAAGCCAAAAGATAGAATCATTTTAAAAAGTAAGGAGGAGGCAGCTACATAAAGATTTTATCTCTTTGTGGTGACTTTAAATCATGATAAGATTTACAAAATTGGTGGCTTCCAACACATTGACATCTGGAAACCAAGCACAATGCAAGGTAAGTAGATGAAGGTTGAAACCAAACAACAAAAAATCACACAAAAGTATGATACACTAAAAGTACAAGAACTCATGCAAAAATGAATTAAGCATAGTACTTCTTTAAGTAAAGCCCATTTCGAGGCTCACTCAAAGGGATTCCATCATAATCGACTAGATCATAAACTCCCTTCTCCAACACATGTTTAACAATGTAAGGACCTTGCCACATGACCTCAAATTTACCAGCCCCTAGCAAATTACGATTCTGTTCATAAAGGAGAACTAGATCACCTTCAGAAAAAACATGTGGCTTGACATGCTTGTTGTATTGGGATTTAACACATTTATTCTGAGTTTCAATAACTAGAGCGACATCACGATAGGTTTTTTCTAATTTCATTAAATACAAAAGACACTCTTCTTCAACGGAGGTATTGGGGAGAAGTTCAACGACCAATTTCAAAGATGGTATTTCACATTCAATCGACAAGATAGCCTCGATACCATAAACTAGCTGGAAAGGTGCAAATCTCATGGTAGACTTGACAAATGTCCGATAGGCCCATAATGCTGAGAACAACATCATGTGCCAACTTGTTTTATGAATTCCTATCATCCTTTGAATCATAGTAATGAGAAATTTGTTGATTTATTCAACTTGGCCATTGGCTTGTGGGTAATAGGGGGTTGCGTTTTCATGGCGAAGACCCAAATTTTCAGTAAGTTTGAACATCATGAAATTCCTAAAATGATTACCATGATTAGTAACGATAGCTTGAGGGATACCAAACCGAGTAATGATATGATTGAATATGAACAACACTTCACTTTTCTCGGTGTTATCAAATGTAGGCATCGCCTCAGCCCATTTAGTGAAATAATCCATAGCTACAATGATGTATACATGCCCCTCATTCAAGTGAGGGTTACATGTCATGATTTCAATGCCCCATTTGGAGAATTGACCAACAGAAACTATAGGATGTAAAGGAGAAGGATGAGATCTTATCTTGTTATTATAAGTTTGGAAAGAATGGCATTTATGAACAACAGTGATACAATCCTTAAATAAAGAAGGCCAGAAATAACCCACTTGTAAGATCTTTTAGGAAGTGGCATAAGCCTTACGTGGTTGTATTGGGTGAAGTCTCTTCCGAAAGGGTTTAGCGTCTGGGTATGTATTAATATCATGTACAATGATATTAGTATCAATATCTGGCATCTCTTCGTAACTCCAGGTGAAAATGTCGCCAAATTCTTGGAAAAGGGCTTTGTTTTAGTGGACCTCATCGATAGAATAAGGGGCTCCCATATGAAGATTCTCCATGAATCTAGGTTTAATAGATATGTCGAGAGGGATGGTAGGTGAAATGTTTCTCAAGTTCCTGTCATACAAAACATCGTGTGAGGACTCAAGAACTGAGGAAATAACCACAACGGTCAACAGAGTCGAAATCCATTGGTAACTCTCTATGGTGCCACGTTATAGGAAGAGAATGGATCAATGATGTCCATCATCCCAGGGGGTTTCTTCCATATACATGACTGACATGATCATCTCATAAGTAGGAAAAATCACATGAAATGGATGAGGAAATGAATCACAGAGAGAATGAGGGGAATGGATTGTTGATTGAATAACTTGGTAAGCAGATTCGATTAGACTTAAAGGAATATTATCATCATAACAATGGTAATCACCAGGGCTAGGTACCACCCATGGGTCATATGACATAGGGGAGTCACGAACGGTGGTGGATATCATGTTAATAGAGGCAACAAAAGGAGGGGGAATATCGGGTGGTGGGATTGGAAATGTACCCATCAAAGTAGAATCTTTCAAAAGACCCACGCTGACATTCTCGTAACTAGGAGGTGTCATTGAAATGAAAGGAACGTTACTAGTACGAGAATCAGAATTAAAGAAGGCCAGTTGGTCAACAATAATGACCTTTCCTTGATGTGGGAAACATACCACATGGAAAAGGGTAGACACAACTGGACGCATGGAATCAATCCAGCTACAACCAAGTAAAAGGTTATGATCAAGAGGCTCATCGAAGACCTCAACCTCAACATTGACCAATTTACCTTCCAATGTAATAGACAACAATGAAAGAACATCATAGGGTTTCAGGCCCGTACCATTGAAAGCCTTAAGTGTATTGTGTGATTTGGTGAGGGTAGGAGAGCCAATGGATTTCCAACAAGTGATGGACATGACGCAAGTCGAGGCTCCTTCGTCAATAAAAATTGTACAGATATTCTTGTTTTCAACAACAACTTGGATTTGGAATGCTAATTGAGGAGGAAGCCATGGAACATGATCTTCCAAGTCAAATATTATGATATTAGTATCTGTGGAATCAATTCCATCAATGGCCTTTAGTAGTGCCTTCCGTTGAGATGGGAAAAGTTGAAGGACTTCGAGAGCTGACATCGTAGAGGGTGCTTGCGCAATATCTTATACAATGTTGTAGTTTTGTGTAGCACGGGCATGAGGGTTAAACGCAGACTTTCTAACAACACCCTTAGGAGGAGGGAKAAGGATTGTATTGAGACTCGATCATTCTATATGAAGAGGACCATTGGGAGGTGAATTTTGGGGAGAAGTTTGAACCAACAAAGGTGGTATATCATCAACTTTCTCTTTTAATAGAGAATAATATTTGGCTCGAGTTGCGACTGCAACTTCATTCTTTTTAGAGTCACTGGTACACATAAGGACATTGGATGAACTAGAAGGGAGATCTTGGTCATGAATGACCAATTGGGATTTCTATTGAGAAGGGAAAGGTTGTGACAAAACGACAGGTGTAGAAGGTTTATCGATCCCTTGGAAGAACTTAGTAACTTCAGCATGTCTTGGACAATCTTTCGTGTAATGATCATCACCAAAAATATAGCAGGGGTAACGAGGTTTATGTTTGTCTTTCTCATCAACGATTTGTGTTTTGGATTTATCAGATTATGGATTATTATTCTTGCCCTCCTTATTCTCACCCTTTCATTTCTTTTTATTTTGATTCTTTTCGGCAGACGTGGATTGAACATAATTAACTTCAGCAGTCTTACTGGTGGAAGGAGTAGGAGTAGGAGTATCTTGTGCATTAGAATTATTGGATTTGGGATTGGTGTGACTAGTGTGCATCGACTGGGTGTTGTCCCTTGACCAATTTTTGAGGAACCCTTGGTCATATTTGACCATTTTTGGGACTTCGACAGCCTATCAAATATGGAGCACTAGGCGAAGCAGAGATCACGGGATCTCGGTCCACTTTTGGGCCCCTTTTAGGGTTTTGGTTTAATGTAATGGGAAATGGATGTTGGCCAGTGGGATTACCCATGCTTAGGCCCACTTTTGTAATGTATAAATAGAAGGATAGGTAATGTAAGAAGTAGTAGATGTGATTTCTTAGTGAAATTGGTAGTGCATCTATGTGATGTCGAATAAGTGCTTTGTGCGAATTGTGTAAGGCTTGCAAGGCTAAGTGCAAGTTACTATGTAGTTGATATAGAAAGCTAAGTGTTTTAACACAGGGAAAAAGGATCTAGCGAGTTGCACAGATCTTCTGTCCTTTGCGAAGAAGGGTTTTGGAGGCTTTGTGCTTGTAACATCTTGAAGACGATAATAAAGAAGAAGATCTTGTGGACGTAGCCACAGGGGAGGGGTGAACCACGTAAATCTGTGTGTTATGCTTCAATGTGTTTATCTTTTCTTATGCTATGTGCTTTGATATATCCACTTATGCTCTATGCTTCTTAGATATATATGATTGTTAGATCTAATGTGTATGAGGATGCTTTGTGCTGATCTACTGGATATGATCTGGGTTACTATGGTTAAGTGCTAAAACACTATAAATGTGAGTATTCTCCGCGAAGCTCTGTGTTTTCTGTGGAGTATAATAAGGGTTAAATACTGATGAATGATCTATGCTAAGTGCCCTGTAAAAGATATAATCACAAATCTATGTCCCAGCTAAGGTTGCAGACACCTGAGTCTTGCAACCACCCCTGCCTCTACCTCGGGTGAGACTTCATCTCCTTCACAGGTGTTTCCAAAAGGGGCGGTAGTTAGGTCTTTGTTGGTGCGGTCTTGAGAATTGAACCCTGGGTCTGCCCCTGTGCCAACAAATGGTTCCGTTGCCGGGACCTGAAAATGTGATTGTTGGGAACTGAGGAAGAAGAAACTTTGTGCAAAAGAAATCTCTGTGCATAGATATGTTTCCCTAGTGCACATCTTTTTACTCGACATGTGAAGCTTTATGCCAGGAATAAGGTCATATCTGAAGAAAGGAAGATTAGATTTGAAGGAAAGAAGTGAGATATGAACACTCTGTGCTCTAAGAAAAGTAAAAGTGGGAATTTCTGAAAGAAAGAGGTCAGATATGTATAAAAGAGGTAAGATATGTAAGCCCTATGCTCTAATAAAGGTAAGAATAGTTAAAAGTTCTTAGATCTGGAAGCTTGTGCTCTGTAGAAGTAAGATAAGTAAATTTTTTTGTTTCTAGAGCATGGATCTAGGTATGATTGATAGATTCGGTCCTAGATTAAAACCTAGGGAATTAATAGATGAAACAAAGTTTGATAGGAATAGATCTGATAAGCATAATGATAGATATGTTATACCTATGCATAGAAAGAATGTTTGGAATAACAAATGGATGCAGGATCCTAGAAAGAATTTTTTGCAGGCTAGATACCATGATCCTGGTGTGCAGTACAGAAGAAGTTGGGGATCATTTAAGAGAAAGAGAGGATTGACCCTATGTTACAGTTGTAGAAAACCAGGCCATCTAGTTAAGGAATGCCCTAGTGGAAAACCCAGTTGTCTCTGTTGCAAAGATTTGGACCATGAAGTATTGGATTTCCCTAGAATGATTGTTAAGCTTGAAATAATGAATCTTCATGAAGAAAACCCTAGGACATCCCCATAAATAGCAGAACCCTAGAAAGAATCAAAGAAAGTATTAATATAGATGAAAGAAACCCTGAAGTAACATAAAGATGTTCGATTACCAAAGATCTTCAAAGAAAAGGAAAAAGTCGAAGCAAGACTAGGGGACTTCGACATTGACTGTATTCTTCATGAAGAAACAAAAGTGAACATTATGCCAGAAATAACTTGGGAAGCTATAGGGAAGCCTACCATGATTCCTTCACTGGGAGGAATAGGACTATTCAGAGGAAAACTGATGATGTTATGTGGAAAACTCACACAGATACCTATGACAGTCAATGGAACTTCGACAGAAGAAGATTTTGAGATTATCCAATTTATTGAGGATGACACCCCGTTCACTATGTTACTTAGAAAACCTTGGATTGAGAGAGATCAAGCAAGAAAGAAGGAAGAAGAAAAGGTATTACAACAACAGAGACAAGAGCTAAAAGATTTCATGACAAGAAGGATCGTGCAGTTGATTGAGGAACAAGAGAATAAATCAAAGCTATTTGACACTAGAAGATCAGATGTCAAAGAATTAGGGGACTCACAGAATATTGGAGTATCTGTACCAGATATAGACGAAGTAGTTCTCCTGAGTCTTGGGAAATAACCTCAACAGCGCGAAGTGACTATGCCCAAGGAAAATAAGAATCAGAATGAGAAAAGAACTATTGAGACGAAGCTCACGGGGAATAAGGCTGGAAAGCTAAGTAAAAAAGAGATCTCAGATTGACAGGATATAAAGGGTTCTAGAGGGAACCTCTCTAAAATAAACTTTGCAAAATTAGAGTTTCACCGGGATATCAAAACAACGACATGGGTCACTTCGCCATGGCGAAGCAATATATCCATTGGAGGACGATATAGCCATTTGACTGTCGCTCCAAACAGATCAAAAAGAATTGATGGCTCATCACCAGACCATTAGACCATGCCATAATGGACAGAATCAAAGTTAAGGAAGCCCCATATCCATTGCAATGATTCGTTACAGAGTTACTTACTTAATCCATCACGCCAGGCACAAAAGACACTTTTGCTAATTGTGAATTTGAGTCTGCAGACTACCTGAATTGTGAACAATGATTACTATGCCCTTACTCTCTACCTTACTACAGTACCTACATTACTTTGAGAACTTGAGCTATTGATCCTGAGCATATATGTCTGACAAATTTAGTGCAACTGAAGAATCTGCAAAAGAGGTACTCGCTAGCCTCAGATCCAAAAGAGTAATGTTAGAGTGAGGATTGTCTATAGGTTTACAGACATCATCGATGAGAGGAGTGAAAGCCTCCCCGTCGACTGCTCAAGAAGGAACATCCCGAGCCAATGTAGAAATAAGAACCAAACATAAAGATGATATGGCCAACGTGAAGTTGGTTCCATCCATCATACCTGCGTACATATCACCTCTGAGAGCTGCGATCAACAAAGATAGTGTGCTTAGAGACTTTGAGTACACTCTAGTCACTGCGTACCTACCGAAAGGAGTATGTGCAGTCCGCGTAGATCATGACAAGATCGAAATATTGAAGTTTAGTGACTTCAACCTAGGGGATCATAAATTTTACGACATGCTTGCCCCGTACAAGTACCTAACCAGAACCAAGGGAAAGAATTTGAAGATTGTCCCTCAACAATGTACGATGAACCTCATGCAATCTACTCTGCTCAACATTATGAAGATATCTCACTTCGGCAGACACCAGGAGTTGAATGATTGTATTAAGTTGTTGCTAGCAAGTTACCATGGAGGATACTTATGGTTGAACCTTCGCATAATAGTTGATCCATCGTTGATCAACCAGATCATCGGGCTTAGCATGTAGGGCCCTGATCTCCACAATTACTATCCTAGAACGCTCATGGATCTCGCTCTTGCTAAGAAGATCAAAGAAGCCTATGGAGATGTTGAGAAAGGCACGCGAGGCTACAAGGTAGCTTATAATGAAAGTGGTGTAGTGCACCTGGCCTGTCAACTTATCGTAGGGAAGTTCGTACGTAAGAATTGACCCATGCAAGTATCCGACTTTGTAGTCGACCTCGCAGGGAAGTGCATAGAGGGACTACAGATGAACTAGATGAAGTACTTGGTGAATCAACTAGAGATTGACTACAGAGAAGCCCAGGATTAGGGGCATGAATTTCATTTTAGCTAGCTCTTGATACTTATAGCTTTCGTTGCATGGGAGCTACCAGAAGGTGCAACCTTCCCCGACATTGACCCCTTTGAACCACTGGCTATGAAGTTCAGTACACTATGGTACTCGAATGAAATGAACAAGCAGTGGAAATCCAATGCCTTATGCCATACCTACTACACCCAGTTGAAGCTCGCCATCCAGTCCGTGCCTTGCATGACCTTGAATAATTTACACAGGTTTCGACCTTTGAGAAAGTTCAGTGCAGACCACCATTTTGTATATATTACAACACGCACTGATGAGAACAAGGAACAACTTTAGTATTATTATATGATGACAGAAGAATACCTGGAGGAAATCGCCAAGGAATGGTCAACAGAACTCCTTATTCCAGCAGACCCCACAGAAGTGTCTAACATTGACAGCCCAGAAGCTGCGTAGAAAACACCTGGGCCCAGTAAGACAAAGAAAACAAAGAAGACAAAGAAGGATGAGGAAATCCAAGATGTAGAAAAAGGATCTGTAAGAACCACATCCATTACACCAGAGCAAGGAGGTAATGGTGAAGACTTAGAGGAAGTGGAACAGAGGCCAGGAGAAGAAGTAGAGATCATAAAGAAAAGGAAGGGTTCACCTCTGGAACCTTCCTCCTGGAAGAAATCAAAAGCACCCGTGACTAAGATGAAGACCACGCTCACTCCATATGACTTCAGTTTTATCATCACAGCTATGAATGAATCCATAGAAGAAATAACAAAAAAGTAGGAAGCTAAGAAAGAGACAATGTACAACAAAATCGAGATCGAGCTCCAAGGAGTACACCAATCTCTCCAGTCTAGCCACGTATTCTCCTCTACATTCCTGCCAGAAGGGAAAACAAAAGAAGGAAATGAACCAATTAAACTCAGCAAGATTGTTGACACAGTCGAAGTACACCTTCGAAAGGCATACGAAGAAATAGCGCAGGCCACCCAGGCCTTAAAGCAAGAACAGGAGGAAATCATTGAGCAACGCTGAGCTGCGCAAGAAGAGAAGGACACTCTCCAAGAGAAATTTGAAGAAGACAGAGAAAAGATCCAAAAAGAGAAAGAGAAGATGCTCGCGAAGCAGATTAGGATTGAAGAAGCAGTCAACAGATCATTTTTCTCTGTGATTGGCTTAGAACAGAAGGCAGAGGACCCCATAGAATGCCAAGTGATGACTCTTGTTGAAGTTATTCAACAACTTCAAAAAGAGTCGTGGACTTAGAGCTTCAGACCATACCATAGACCCTACAAGAAGTGTGTGACCAACAAGAAATAACTTCCCGAAGCACCATAGAAAGGATTAAAGCACTCACTAAGGAATGAAAATAGTTAAGTAGCAGAAGTGCGCAGATCTACGATAACCTAACTGAGAACCCAGAATTGCATAAATTGGAGTCGTAGCTCCAAGAGGCAAAGTATGCCACCAAAAATCTACTAGTGCAGCTGAAGGCCCTGTCACCCGTAGAGAGAATGAAGAGGTTTCCAAAGAAACGCACAATCCAACAATAGATTCACATGCTTCAAAGTAAAGTAATGGAAGTCTCTCAAAGACTTCAACCAGTGCAAGAAAAGGCATGCCAACTGTTCACTGAAATTGAAAGCCAAGGAGTAGAACTTGAACAAGTTGTGAATACAATAGAACATGACCTAGAATGGTCGGTGAACGAGGCACTCATCCAGGAGTTCTCTGAGAAAGAGGCAATAGCAATGTGGCAGGTCGAAGCAGCTCGAGCCAAGCTCAAGGAATTCAAAGCAGAATTGGTCAAACCTAAGTGACTCGGGATGAGTCACAGGTGAGTTTTGGGGGAATGTTGGCCCTTGACCAAGTTTTGAGGAACACTTGGTCATATTTGACCATTTTTGGGACTTTGACAACCTATCAAATATGGAGTGCCAGGTGAAGCAAAGATCAAGGGATCATGGTCCACTTTTGGGCCCCTTTTAGGGTTTTGGGTTAATGTAATGGGAAAGGGATGTCGGCCTATGGGATTACCCATGCTTAGGCCCACTTTTGTAATGTATAAATAGAAGGATAGGAAATGTAAGAAGTAGTAGATGTGATTTCTTGGTGAAATTTGTAGTGCATCTATGTGATGCCGAATAAGTTCTCTGTGCGAACTGTGTAAGGCTTGCAAGTCTAAGTGCAAGTTATTGTGTGGTTGATATAGAAAGATAAGTGTTGTAACACAAGGAAGAAGGATCTAGCGAGCTACACAGAGATTTTGTCCTATGTGAAGAAGGGGTTTGGAGGCTTTGTGCTTGTAACAGTTTGAAAACGATAATAAAGAAGAAGATCTTGTGGACGTAGCCTCGAGGGGGGGTTGAACCACGTAAATCTGTGTGTTATGCTTCAATGTGTTTATCTTGGATTATGATATGTGATTTGATATATCCACTTATGCTCTATGCTTCTTAGATATATTTGATTGTTAGATCTGATGTGTATGAGGATGCTTAGTGTTGATCTACTGGATATGATCTGGGTTACTATGGTTAAGTGTTGAAACACTGTAAATCTGAGTATTCGCCGCAAATCTTTGTGATGTCTGCGAAGTATAATAACGGTTAAATACTGACGAATGATCTATGCTAAGTTCCCTGTAAAATATATAACCACATATCTGTGTCCCATCTAAGGTTGCAGACACCTGAGTCTTGCAACCACCCCTGCCTCTACCTCGGGTGAGACTTCATCTCCTTCATAGGTGTTGCCTAAAGGGCCGATATTTAGGGATTTGTTGGTGTTCTCTTGAGCATTGAACCTTGGGTCTGCCCCTGTGCCAACACTGGGTCTCAACATGGAAGGTGCCAATCACACCATCAACAACATGAGAGGTTGTTGGAGGTTTTGGGGTAGGGTTTTTGGAAGGACAAGGAGCATCAAGGATCAAATCGTAAAGTGTTCTCATTTGCGAATAAATGAGATCAAGATACTGCGCACGGATAATAGGCTATTATTCAGTGACAACACCAGCCATGGAGGCATCACAAGTGATAGGTCCAATGAGTGATTTTGTAAACCACTCATCTAGTAGTTGATCAGGAAGAGAAAATTTTATTAAATGTCTTCTTCTCCTCCACTCGTGAATGTGATAGGAAATGTGAGTGGACGAGGATTGCTTGAAAGAACTCAAAATTTTAGTTCATATCTCGTATCGGATTGGTAACTAGTAATGTGTCAGAAAATCCATGGCTAAGGTGTTAAAATAATTGAAGAAACCTCAAGGTAACTCGATGTACCATTTTGTTGCCGAACCCATGAGAGTTTGTTGGAAAATTTGTAGTTTGATGGAGTCATCCATCAAGGAGTTGGATGAATACCATAGATGAAAATTAATAACATGATTATTAGGATCTTCTCTTTCTCGATCGTCAAATTTAGGGATGTCGGATGGTAACTCGATCGGTATGACAGGCCAATGAGAAGAATTTAAGATAGGATCATTCAAAGTCCTATACAAATTAGGTAAATCCAAAGTATCCAGGAAAGGCAACTTTCGGTTCACTTGTGGAAACTGGTAGTTTTGAGGGGGAAGTCTCGTAGGTATACTAGTAGTACCATAAGCAGTCTGCAAATAATTAGACAGTCCTGACAGAATCGATTGTGGAGGGTTTTGGGACATATATCCCATAAGGTTGGGTTGGGTAGAGGGGTTCCCTTGGTAAGGGACACTATATTGAATGCCCTAACCCAAAGTAGGATTCAAGGAACCTGGATACAATTGGCCTAAGTTGGGGGGTACAAAAGAGTTAACTTGAGGATGTTCCCCCCCAGATGGTTCTGGATTTCCTTGGAAAGGAAGGCTCCAAAGTTGGGATTGTGATCTAGGTGCGTTTTTTCCATATAATGGGTTATGGAATCCAACCTGAGGTTGCCCCCCAAGTTGAGTTTGTGCCCCAATTTGAGGTTGACCCCCAAATTGAGGTTTCCCCCAGCGTGAGGTTGACCTCCAACAAGAATCTAGTAACCATAAGTGAACGAATGACTAGTGCCTCTAAATCGATTGGAGCCACTAGGGCCACATCCTTCAAGAAAAGGTGGAGGAGGAACATAAATCCCTCTGGAGAGAACCTAGGCAGGTGTATGAAAAAAACCAACAACAACATTATACCCAAGAGGAACAAAACTTTCGGATGGAACCTAGGTAGGGATAGCAATGTAAGCATTCAAAGCTCTATATCCAAGGGGAAGTGATGGATTTGGTCTAGATGGAAGTGGTGTCCCAATTAGAGCTTGGGAGAGAAACACATTTCTGGTAGGAATCGTGGTAGTTTGCAGGACCATAGTAGAATGACCCATCTGAAGAGTAGGAATCGAGTGGGAACCAATCAATATTTGTTCTGAAATAGTGGTGATACTAGTGGTAGTACCAGTGAAATGGTCTAAGAGTACTGTATATGTAACAAATGTTCCAGGCACTTGTGATTCCATAGGTTGATCACAACTTTCTCCTAGGTTATCGTAAAGGTCATGCACTGTCAAAGGGACGAAACTAGGAATGGAAGTTCCAATTGTGTGAGTCGGGGTCCTAAATGATTCACTATGAAAAAGTGGATCCTCTACTCTAGATCCTACGTTAGGTCTGGTAGATACTTCAGTATTATTAACAACAACAATTTCTCTAGCCGAGTTCATGCGAAGTATACGTGCATCCGGCCTAATAGGGGGGAGTCTGAAAGCCTCTAAAGAGTCTGAAACAATTAGAAATCCTTCTAAAGAGTGTGTGCTTCCAACTTTAGAAGCTACCCCGTTGTTGACTACTCCCTATGGAGATCTTTCTGGTGAGTTAGGAGGAAAGGGTTGGTAACCTTCTAGATCTTCCAAGGGTAGCCCTTACATCCTACGTGAACGATGAAGGCCGATGTTGCTCTAGTTAATTAAATAACGAAATAAATCTATTGTCGACTAGAGGAAACAAACGACACTCACTAATAAAATATAGGAATCAAACCAAGGAAACAAACCTCCTTATTTCGAAGTCACTAGTTGGTGATGAAATCCAATGTCGCAAAATCAATACAAGAATGGGCTGGGATAAACGGGTGGAAAAGTTACATTGATGACCTGCTTAACGAACTTACACCCTGGTGCAAGATCCCACACATAATCATGGGTATACCCTCCAAGGATCCTGAGTGAGTCTAGACAACATCAATTCCAGGTACCATGAAGACTTGTCCCTCCATAGTCACCTCATGTAAAGACCCTAAAGAGATAGGCTACTAAGGTTACCAATTACAATAGTGATTCTTGGGGAAACAATCGACAGTCTGATCCATGTTCAAAGGAAGGGTATCTATCCCAAAATTAACTTTAAAGGCTTCCAATCATCATTGTGGGTATACCTTCAAGCGACCCCCATAATAAGCACAATCTCTACACTAAGACCAAAAAAGCAGGGTGAGTAACTCTGCTAGTCTCAATGTGACCTCGGGTTTGACCCTTGTGTGAGAAGGGCTTCCCAAGACAAAATGTAGCAATTGGATTTGAACTCTCCCTATCACAAGATATTATTATGTGTTTTGATGCTTTGGAGAGTGTACCTAACAACCTATTCCAAAGCGCTATCCTAGCTAATGTTGGTGTAAAAGATCCATATAAAAATAAAAGTTACTAATTAAATTTTAGATTTACGTTGTATTTTAGAGGTTGTTGCTTACTCAAAAAGGAGATGGAAGTGAAACTGTTGATGTTTTGACCTTGACCCAATAAAATGCAAAAAGCGATGAATGTGCAATTTTCAATTCAATGAACTCTAGTTATAGTAGGGAGAAGGTATTTTTCTTTCGAAGTACAACAAGCTACTAATTGAAATTCCTTAATTCTGAATGAACACAATTCCAAATAATCATGAACTACAAATTTTCCAATTTTTTCTTATATTTTGAATGTAAAATTTTTCCTATGAGAGATTGCTAAAAGAATAAATGAATTCGGTTATTCCTTTCTAAGACAACATCGGAGATGTGATAATGAAAGGAAAATGAAATTCAAGAAAATCAAGACACTCTCAATACCATTCCCAAATCAAATTCACTATGTAAACAAAACAAAAAAGACAAGAAAAAATCTTGACATAACCAAGCAATAAATGCTTCTTAATCAACAAACAATCTGACAAACAAAATGAATCCAAAAATCAAAACAAACCAAATGCCATTTTTCAAACAAGCACTCAAATGAAGATTCAAGATTATATCCTTGCGACAGTGAGTATGAGAAAAAACTTGCAAAAAGCAAAGAAGGAATTTCAATCATTGAAAACCAACCACAAGAAAGCTCCAAACTCAAAAATCAATCAATCATGGGCATATGAAGTTCACCCCAGGCTTCCAAGACAAATCTGGGTGGTGAAAGGCAGAATTACTCACCCCATCAAAACCTACAAGAGTCATCACAGGCTGGGTGTGGGACACAGTGCGATGAGCAAGGGTTGTCGCAGGCCACTGGGAAAGTAGAGTGTGACGCTGTTGCACTGTATTGGCTAAGAAGAGAGTGACGTATCAGGGTCTTTGCAGGCTGTTAGTAAGGTACAATGTGACAATATCTATAAATTTGAAAAAAATGGTAGAAAGAAAAAATATCCAAAAGAATTTCTACACCCAGGGAGTCTAGATGGATCACCCACAGACTCAAAGAACGAAAATTATCAGAGGAAGGCAGGCTAAAGGCAAATGGGAAGAAAAAAATCAAAAGGAGGTCATATCCCTAGTATGGTCGCCAATTTTTTTATGGGACTTATCGGTAAATGTGAACATAAACATATCTCCCTAGATCCACCTAGCTCAAGAACAAAATAGAACAGGATATGACTCTTTCCCTAAGATCTAATCATTGAGTTCACTATCTAACAATATATGGGCAACATACCATTTAAATATCGCTTCCTCTTGTCATTGTCTTCCTATCTCCACTCCAGTGCTCCTGTGATATTAGATCTACAAGGGAACACAAGCCAACCAAAGTGAAAGCAATATAGCGCACTCAAAGAGAACCTATATATGTGATCAAGGAATCATACAATAAAGCGAGATAAGTTTTATGGGAAAGAAAAATATCACTGTATTATATTAAAGTGAAAGTGGAGATTACAACCAAATCCTTGATGTTGCAAGGTCCCCTTCCGATGACCCTTTGCTCCAACACACATGCTTTCTCCAATATTGAATGCATAAGATCCACAATGAATTGATAAACTGAAATGAAGCTCTCAAGAATGACCTAATGCAGAACTCTCCATACAATCTTAGCCTTATTAAACCTTCATTAACCTTAGCCTTTTCCATGATAAATCCCTCTTTATATAGGGGAAAGAGAGATGGTTAAAGAGACTAGGATGATCCCACCAAATTAGAGAAGCGAGTAGGATCCTAACCATACAGATGCCACCTCGCCTTCTAGAAGATCCCCTTCTAGAAATTTTGTGAAGGTCAACCTTTTCTTATCCTTTTGACATCGTTGCACCCCAACTGTAGAGCATCCTACAGAGATGTCACAAACCAGTTTTAGGGAAGAGTGTGATGACCAAGCATCATCGCATCCTAATTATGGTGTAGACTATGACGACCTTCCTTAATAGGGTTTTTTGGAAGAGAAATCCAATTACTTTCCTCATGGAGAAAGGCTCTTTTTTGGGAACATGAACACATGTTGTCAATAGATCACTATGATGACCAAAATAATGTGTAACAGGGTCTATGCCAAATATTTTACAACGTAGTAGTTCTGGGAGGCCCTCGCGTTTGGATTATGAGAATCCTTCTCGAACACACCTTTAGGGATGCGTGTCATTGTTTCACCCACCACCTTCTCAATTTGGAGAGGATGTGATGGGTTAGTGGCTTCCTTTCCCTTCTCGAAAGATTCTAGAATTCCGTAATCTCGGGCCCTGGTCAGTAAATGAGCTTTGATATTCATCATATAAATATTTTTTTCTGGGTTGTTATTGGTAGGCGCGGGGGGTCCCTGACTGCCCCTTACCACGCTTATGGATGTAGAAGCCTGAGCCATATTTTTCCCTTGTGGAAAAGGGTTTGTCATCACAACAGAATGTTTCTACATTAATAGCTTATGAGCTTCTGCAATCCTAGGGAACATGTGAGTCAGGTGGTCTTCCATGCAAAGATTACACTAATACTTCAACTTCTTCTTCTTCTTCTTCATTTCCCCCCCACCAACATTATTGGTAGTCGTTTTATCCCCTTTACCCTTCTTATTTCGTTGTTTCTTCCTTCCCTTGGTCTGTTGATTGGCCTTGGGATTCATTGACTGTACAATGTGTACATCCAACGTCTGGGTGGGGGGAGCAAATGAACTCAGAGTTTGGTTGGCCACATTTTTTTGTATTGACAATTGTTGCAACTAATTTGACAACAAATCTGCGGACTTACCTTGTATAGAGCCCACAATTCCATCAACATGAGGCCCATAC